>JAOYSI010000005.1:2560205-2574560 GCA_025775065.1 Hiodon alosoides | reverse complement strand
CCCCCCCCCCCCCCCCCCCCCCCCCCCCCCCCCCCCCCCCCCCCCCCCCCCGGCCCCCCCCCCCCCGCCATTGATAATGGAGTGTAGGTGAGGGGACTGTCACAATAATTTTCTCCTGGATTTTTTCATTCAGTTTTGTTGTTCTTTGCTGTTCCTGTTTAATAACCACATGACCCCATCGATTATGGCAAATATTAATCTGCACCTTGTTAGCCAACGCCTGAATTGCAATTTTTGAGGAACAAGGATCTGGAATTCTCACATTCGCTAGAAAAATAACAGGAATACTCACAGACAAAGCTGGCGAGTAAATAAATCTTAGTTAAGTAAATCAAAGTTCTTACCTTTAACCATTTGTCGACACACTTTGCGTGAAATTCGTGGTTACAGGGTAATACTCGAAGTAGCTGCCTAGACTCAAAATCACTAAAGCACACAACACACCTGAAAAAATAATTAGATAATGAAAACCTTTCACACAAAAAACTGTTCACAAGACTGCTTAAGTTAACTATTCGCATATGAATAAATTAATGGAATAAAGCAGGGGTGCCCAAGATCATTCCTCAGGCCACAACATCTGCCGTTTTGGATTCTTTAAACAGAGGTATAACTGGGTACAAATTCACCTGAAGTGGTAATCCAGGTATAAATCAGATTCTGAGGCATTCTGAGCACTGAAGTTAGGCACCCTTGGATTAACAGAAGCAGAAGCAGCGCTTACAGAGTTTGTTCAGATTGGTGGTTTTCTTGATTGAACCTGTAGGACGGAAGTTGCTCAATATCGGCTTTGGTGAGTCCGCGAGGTTTGGCCTCTCCTAGCCTCTCGGCGAGGTTAAGCAATGCCTGGAAAAGGTGAGATAGTAAGCAAAAATGTAACACAGAGGCAGCACTTCGACCTGAGAGCTGACGTCGGCATGCAGAAACTTCCGGAAATGTTTAAACACAGGACACTCACCTCATAGTTCTCCATTTCCACATCATCCACATCTAGGTCCAGACTGATGGCCGGCCCCACTGCGGCCGGAGGCACAGGAAGCAAAGAGCTGTGCAGGCAAACACACAACTGAAGATCACGTTTCAGCTGGCGTAATGTTAACACGCCCGTAACTGCAAGGTTGTTGGGTCAAGTCCCGCCCCAGCTGTTTTAGCCTTGAGCTAAGGTACTTAACCTGTATTGCTTCAGTACATATCCAGCTGTGTAAGTGGTGTTTGGAGAAGAAAATAACTAACTGTTGACCTGAACCGCACCACACGCATCATTAAATCTAAACCTGGAGAGGAAACGCTGCACACTGACAGTGATTTAATAAACTACCGCTGTGACTAAGGTGAACCTCAGTCAATTTCGACATGCATTTACCGCGCACACGCGCATGCGTCCTGAATGTGCACAGTGACGTTTAAAGTACTACTCACAGGAAGTATGGGAGGAAACTTGGGTAGTAGGGAGGTGGTGGGGGGGGAGGGGGCAAAGGCTGCTGTAGTCGGTATCTCTGTCCATTGACACGCCGTGGCAACACATGGGGGTATGGCTAGAGAGGGGGAAAAAAGAGGCATTGAAGCAATAGCTAAAATCTCATTTAATACCAGTTTGTAACTGAGCAATGAGACAGTCAAAAACAGTCAAACTAGTTTGCAACCAGATTACACTGAAATTCTAGTAATTTACTAATAAAACTACATTATATCAAAGAAAGGGATAACTTGTCAAGAGATTGGACGGCAGTATTTTCATGCTGCGACAGGCATTCCATTCTCATACCAAAAATGGCAAGATAACTTACCACCCCAAAGGGCAGTTCTTGGTGTAGGGGGTCTTGAGGGAGGTACTGGAGGGGGACAGATGGAGGCATTGCTGGTGGGTGATGGGCTGGGGGGTAAGAGAACCCCCCCACGGGGTGCTGCTCCCCTCTCATTTCCACGTCATTCTCTACCCTCTGCAGAGGCTGAAGAGGAATGTCGTGAAAAGCCCATTCACTTTCATAACATACACTGTACATTCCAGTCATTTTTTCATTTCCAGTCAGCTTGTCCAGATCCAGGTACACTTACATAGTCAGTTTACAAGTGAAATACTAGGAACCTTTATCTCGAGTTCCAAACTCAAGAAAATTCATCTTTGGTTTTTTGCTTTAAAAAAAAATAATTCATGCATATCTCAGAATAATGTGTCGTCAATACAATACATATTAAAATGTTGACGTTACGCATTTAAAAGATTTTTTCATTTGTTCGTTGCCAACCATATGATAATAATGATACAGTTATTGCATCAAAATTCCAAACAAACAAACAAGAAAACATACCCAAAAAAAATATTTATAATAATGAAATGAATGCTAAAGGAATTACTCTTGCTCCATGTGCTAATGATGTAATTACACAGGTGTGAAAGGGCTAGGCCGACCCAGCCCGGGACGGTAGGCTTTACTCACCATGCGAGGGTGCTGGGGCTGCAGAGGGACGAACTGGCTCAGCGCAGTAAGGTGAGGGGGCTGGTGGGGGGGGACCGGTGGAGGGGGGTGCAATATAAAATGCTCGCTGGAGATCAGAGGTGGGAAGGCTTGGTAAGACACCGGCAAGTGCTGCATCGTACAGGCTTGAATAAGCTGGGGAAAGCGGGAGAAGAAAAAAGATGGAGAGAAATTAGACTGAATGGTCTTGAGACGCATCACTAAGGGCAGCAGGAGCTTTGGATCGCTTCTTCAGCCTTTGGTTCACATAGCAAAGGACAAACTACCAAACCATGTCAGCAAATTGGCGAGAACAGCGTCATTAGTCAAAAACATTCCTGTGCGTTCTACACGACCAAAATCCTTGCTTTCTGAGAGAAATGTTAAATTCCTAAAATAAATTCCTAAATCAACAGGAAAATCACTTTTGAGGTTATGAATGTTCCTGGAGGATTCTAAATCGGTCAGAAGGATTAAAACAGACAGAAACCAATACAAACCAACAGGGATAAACAAGATATGACAAAAAACAGGCTGAGTGGCATTTTACACATATGAGCTCATCAACGTTACAATTTCAATCTAAGCATTCCCTTCTCAATTTGGTCTCTTCACTCTGAGAAGGTTCTAAATTTCTATAGCAGCAACTAAAAGATCCATCTAATAGTTAATTTAAGTTATACCCAGCCAAGGAGAAGACCTAAAAGCTAAAATGCTAGCATTTCATAATTAGTAAGAGAATCGCAGTTTAAATATAGTAAATACACAGTTATTATACAGGGTAAAGGAATGACAAACCTAGCATATACTCAATCTGGAGGAATGTCACTTTTGTTTTATTAATTAATGTCCTGCTGTCAGGCAACCCCCTGCCACCCCCCCCACCTAAAGCTTTTATTTTTATTATCTTTAGGGGGTTACATCTGTATCTCCTATGACACGGCAAGATAATTACCCATTTAAATTTATGTTAATTATTACCTTTCCAAAATACCCTGACACTAAATGCTGTACCCACTTGGTCATAAATTTAGTTTCACAATGTTATCTGCTATAAAAACCACTAAGCATGTAATACAACTTAATATTCATTATTTTATTAACTTTTGCAACTCAGTCCCAGACTGAGAATTGTCGAACTATATCTTATACTGACACCGATCATTCATATTTAACACCGCACACGATAATCCAATTTGACATAGAAGAGTTGTGTTATTTAATGTAAATTTATAAATATGGCTTTTTTATTTATTAAATTAGCTATACTAAACCTACAGACAACATTTATAAATTCTGAAACTTTTTGAAGAACTAAGTCGAAGCAGCCATGCACAAATTAAACAGGTGCACTAATTTAAATTATGTCGCCGTTTAATCCAGATATCATAATAAGACTAAGAAATAATAAACACCATGAAACACAGAAAGCACCATAATCTAAGTCACTAACACAGTCTACTGTACAACTTTAATTATAAAATGGTGTGATTAAGATGATACTGACATGTTATTGTGGGAAAATCAATTAAACTCTGAATAAGAGAGGAAACTAAAAAAACCTCACCAGTTAATTCTGTATAATGATGCTTTGCTTGTGAGTGATACTACTTACTAAAGGGACTAATGCTGCAATCAAATCAAAGAATTTGGTAAGCTGCTAATTGCACTTTACAAAGCTGTGTTTAATAACACTTTTTTTTTAGTAAGCATAAAAAGAAACAGCTATTAAACACATTATAAAGGGCAATTAGCGGGTCGCCAAACGTTTGATTTGCTCCCAGCCTAAATACTCACCTAAAACTAAATGAAATACTGGTTACTCCTGATATTAAAAATGAATACAACAGAGCTTATGACCTAGCCAGTGCAACTTCTGATCTCAAAATTAGGTAAATATATTTTAACAGAATATGTAGAAAGCTAGCTAAAGATTTACTATACCTGTGCTTCTGGACTGGGTTCATAACATAACACATTTGACATATGTAACATGTCCAATTTACACGTAATTTTTTGTTATAAAGGGGCCTGGTCATGGCAAACGAATAAACTTTATATATATCCCTCAGTTTGGTCACTAATACACCCAACTTGGTTACATTTTACGAATTATTGATGCCATTTGTTCATTGAAACGGATTTTCTCCCCCCCCCCCCCCCCCATTTCCTCTGCTTCATTTTTAGATTAAAACATAATGCAGGTAAATTGAAAATACCTCAAGTTTTTTTGCAGCAAAGAATGAAAAACAAAATACACTGAGGAATGTCATCCCTATTCACAATTCTCCATGAAGGTTTTCATTACTTTCCAAACCTGGCTAGATTCCTGAGTAATGGAGGAGAAAAGGGCAGTGGTGGTGAGGTGGGGGGGAATGCACTACATGGACTTCACTGACATTCCAAACTCACAGGAGGAGGAAGGCAGCAGAGCAGAGAGTGCTGTCCGCTGAACATTACCGAGCATGCTGGGAGCTGCTGAGTGTTGCACCCTGGGATAGGCTGGCCGGTGTGGAGAGGGAAACCGTGAGTCGTCACCGTGGTAACCGTGTATGATATCGGGACTGGTCCCTGGTGCATCTGAGAGAGGAACACGGAAACGAGTGAGAAGTCAACGAACAACCTAACTTACCGACTGTGTCCTGGAAGAAGAAAAAAATTCAGCCTTTTAATGCGCATTGAAACCTCTCGTCTTCCTCTACGTTCTGTAATATTTCACACCCTCTGAGATTAATAAAATAATTTCAAAAATGCATGAGACAAACCGGATAGATAAGTTTAAAAAAAAAAAATCGATTTCTTTATTATTTGGCCAAATTTCTGTACTTTGCATCATTTACATAACTTTTCATGTTACTAATCAAATTTTCTATTTTTCCTACCGTATTGTTATAATACTGCAATCTTGTACTCTGCAGTAGTGGATTGATAGATTCCAAAGAAAATGGATTGACTGAGGAAACACATTGAGACAATCATAAGATTGCACATCTTATTCCCGGTGTGGTGAACCCACAGAGCAGCGCACCTGACTGATTGACAGGTTCGGGGGTTAAAGGAGTCACATTGGCACCAATGCATTCTCCCAGACTGGTTGTTAGGGGTTACTGCCAGTCATTATACATTATGTGTACAATTGAAAATTTCAGATTGGAGTATAAAAAAAATATTACGGAAATTATGGAAAGTCAACCAATAAAATTTTAGAATGTCTTTACCAGCTAACACTTGAATCGAATGGCATTAGTTTTTATATCTTAAGAGTTCACGTGATAGTTGCCACCCTGCCAATTTAACCCACCCCAGACTGCACGGTGCACCACCAATGTGCTCTCCCAGTCACAATCAGCTAATGGCAAGAGCACACAACAGCTCATTTGGCTCTGCATGGTGAGTACTTATAAATAAATATAGTATTTTTCTATTTTATACAATACTTGACTATCATTTCCTTTGAATGTCAGTTAATCGATAGTTACGTGCCAAAGTATCCCACAGTCAAATAACTTGGTTACAATAACCCAAGAGTGAAGGAATAGATGTGAAGGAATGAGAAAAAAATTATAATTTTGCAAGAACGGTCCCGGGCACCCCCCCCATACCTGCTCATGAAGATCCACCATGATGGGGTTCTGCTGGGGTGGGTGTGCGGCAGGGTGGAGCATTCGTGGCGGTACGCTGGTGTGACTGTACAGGCGGGACTCATCTACAGAAATCTGCTGCTGATGCTGAGAGAGGAGAGGGTGGTGGAAGTTCTCGCCCTGCTGCAGATTGTTGTGCAGAACGGGCCTGTCCCGTCGCCCCCACTGCCGTCTCACGGGAGGGCTAGGGCAAGGCAAGTCCACAGGGGGGTCAGGGAAAAACTGGGAGAAACTTCAGTTTCATACTTGATTCTTTAAATGGTTAATCTCTTTTTTCTAAATCATCATTTACAGACATTCTACACAAAGAGAGAATGCAATCATTTTAAAAACAACATTTCACATTCATATCTAGTGTTTCCTATCCCATTAAACAGTAGCCAGGAATCAGGTGAACTGCTACAGTAATATGCACTTGACCATGACATTAAACTATAGTATGCATGCTCCAGGAATCTCATTTAGATAACATCAGCGTGTGCCATTTTGAGCTGCATTTTCAAGCGCTTGTCGTTGTGTTTGCAAGTTGAAGCATTCAGTCTGGTTTGCTTCAGGACCAGGTGCAGCTGAAGTGGTGACTTGATCAAGGCAGGACAATTACCTTCTCCTGAGATGCACTGGGGTATTACAGGGCTCCCCCAGGAACCTTCTTTGATTTAAGGGGGCTGTTGGTGGCCGCCTATTGACTGTGATTTCCCATGGTCGCATTGGTGACGTCGTGGGGACGAGTCACGCTCGGGAGCAGGAGAACAGCGGTGCGTGAGGCACTTGAGTTTCTGAGCCTCAGATTGTCTTCACTCTGAGTCAGAAAAGCAGACAGCGGTCTCATTAGAGTCTGATGCAAGCACCAAGCTATAACGCGAGACAAGCAGGCAGGTGGCATTTCCTTCATTAGTCCGAGCAAAGTAATCATACCGGATCTTTGTCAAAAGGGATAACCACAGGCCATCATTTCCAATTCAGAGGCACCAAAAAATGAAAATATGAAATGATTGAAATTAAATAAATTCCTTAACTCAGAAAAGTTCCTTAACCAAAATGAAACGTTAACAACCGCCATGCTATAGCCACACAGTAAAAGCAAAACATATAAGGCACACTTATCAAAAATCGTAAGAATCGTAATTTAAACCTTATGAAAACGATATCCACGTTGGTTTAACAATATCCAAGGTTTATGTTGAAAAACATTTCTTAAAGCAGTTTTTATTTCAAATCAGCAAAGTCTTAGTCTTTTATGTAAACGGTCATGGAGTAAACAGAGGGGACTGATGAAACATGTTAGAATCTATCAAAATGAGGGCATTATAGGATTCCTAAGACTTTGAGTGGGGACTAGATGGACAGGGTATATAACTGAATGATTTCAAATGTAGCTTTAACCTTTACACCATATCCCACTTCACATTAAAATGACAGAAAGCACAACTACTAAAGACATCAGAGGCATGGTCTACCTGTAATTTGAGTTTACCTTTAATTCCATTTGACCATTTACCTTTAATTCAAAAACTCAAATTCCATTTGACCATTTTCCTTTAATTCAAAAACTCAAATTCCATTTGACCATTTACCTTTAATTCAAAAACTCAAACATGGATAGTAGGAAACAAGATACAGACAGATATGTATATACAGTAAGGTTATGGTGGGTGCTGCATAATTAACCTTTCACTGGTTTCTATTAGTAACAAACCAAGCTGATCTGCTTTCCAGCAGCTAATAATCATTCAAATATTATATTCGGTTTAGTAGCTCGTTCCCGGCTACCAGTCATGTTAATCTCTGGTAAAACTATGACTGGCATTATACGTGTTCACATATACCTATATCAACTGTAACCAAGTCATCTTAAAAATTAAGATGTATTTAATAAGGAAGCGATGTCTACGTTCTTAAACAGAACTAAAACTTCAGCGTAATGCATGAAAAAAAAAAAAACACGCGGCATCAGCAGGAAAACCACAAGGTAAATTAATTAACAGTGGCCGACCAATAGAGTACTTGCAGTTTATACTCGTATGTATATTTATGCCGCGTAATGTAATCTGATAACATGCAATCGCTTTCCGTGTGTAGATTGCATATTACCTTTTTATTTTCTAGGGCAATTGTTCAATAATATGCGAAAGTATAATCTTTATGAATCAGACAGCCTCATATTTAAACATTTCTAAAAACACATGGTTATAGGTTGAACGGCATGTTCCATGCTAGTGGACACTTTGGATGAAGTTAACATTGTTATTTCGTGATGATATAGCATAGGATATATTCGTTAATTGTTAATAAAATAAAACGAAACAATATTGTTATCACTGAGCAATAACGACAACAATAAAACACTTTTTGACGCATCGCTAGATTTAGGCGTGCATAGAGGTGGTAGAAAACACTTTACATCTCCAAGTAACACAATGAATCGTTTCTCGTCGATTCAAAGCAAGGAAATTGCAAAACCATCGACGCATACAATTACAGATAACGACCTATTTTGGGCCAAGACAACAGTCTGTCGATCCCCGTATAAATTGAGGCCGTATGGCTCCTAGCAGCCACGAGCGGCGGTCAAAAACAGGGTAGCGCAGCTTTAAGTGCAAACAAGGGAAGGCTGGCCCAAGCCATGTGCGTCTCGGACAGAAACAAAGCAATAACAAAGAAACTGCACCTAAAGCAATCCCGTCTAGTATTGTTCCGTAAACTCGTCCAAACTGAATAAAATGACACACAGCACACCCACTGCTCTTAATTAGCATGTAATATTAATAATTTGTGGTATTCGCTTATTAACAACGTAAAGCAACATTTCAGATGACATCCCGTCATGCCATCTGAGGCTTAAACAAAAGGCAGACCGACGCTAGCGCTGTACTTGTCTACACATGTGCAGCGCCAAAAAATATGTTTCCTCGATACTTGTTACCCTACCATTTTGCCGTCCGGATTGTTATAATCAAAACTTAAAAATAACAATAAAAACAGAATTATAAATAAGCTTACTTTTAATGTTTTTGTTAGATACTTACCCTTGCTGTTTCGAAAAGGTCAAGTAGCAATGTTGAACTGTTTTACAGTTAATTAGCAAGGAAGTGTATTAATAAGAGGTTTCATTCCTTTATTTGCAAAGTTAAGTTATTAAACTTGCTTTTAGTATTTGAAGGCGGCACTAGCTTGCAAGCTAGCAGCTAATAGCTTAAGCGGATGCAACAACTAAATGGCTCGCCACAACCATGTTAAAATAGTCTGGCACTCTCTTTTCCGCTTAAGCACAGCGTTGGACGGAAAAGGACAGATCTTCCCGTTTCTTTGTTGATGTTGTTTTGGTAGTATATAACAGATAGCTACTTCAGCTAGCTACTTCCTATATTCTATCAGTTGCTTCTTTGCTGACCCTATAAAGTCAAACATTGAAAAATTAGACTGACAAAAGAAAGTGAAAGGTAGCTTTCCTGCCCGTTATCTTGTAACCGTTTCTTTTTGAATTATCAACTCGGTATTCAAATAAAACATTTAATTCACAGCATTCCTATGCGCGTGTAGTCCTTGGTTATGATCACTGCTGTATACCCTCCTCTATGATTGCAGACGCAGAGGGGACGTTGACGTCACCGCTAGAGCTGCGTGGGTACGGCCTGTTTCAGGGCGATACTTAGAGGAATATACACAAAACGTCCGTTGAGTTACTAATAATACCATATTACCAACACTTTACACTTATTTCCACAAGTGTTTTTCTAAATATTATTATTATGACTAAGAAACACATGCAGCCATAAATTATTATAATTCTAAATGTATAATAAATAAATATATTAAAACTAATGTAAAAACAACATTAATATATTAAATTAGATACATTTTTTTAACTGAAATTATTTTACTTCAATATCAGAATACTTGCATTACCAGATATGTGCACAAATCATTAAATTGCATTAAAATTTGTCACGGGGTAATTGTAAAAACTCCACTTGAATTGTAGGGTACAATTCACACTACTTTAGTTGTTAACGATAGAAAACCCGGTCGTGGATGGATAATCTATTTTAACATTGTCAAAAATTACTTTCTTAAGTCACAGTTCCCCGGTTTAACATTTTGCTGAAAGGACGCCACCCTGCGCAATACTTGTCTTGCATCTCAAGCAAAATCATGCTGTGTGAACACAGTGACATCACAGCCGCGGGAAAACCTGTTGGTAGTCAAAACAAAAATCAACCCCAAATATCTGCCATTTTCTCTATAGTAGGTACTTTGCAACCGCTGGTTAAGGTTACATAACTAACTAGGCCCTGTGCCTCTTCGACAACCAGTCAATAAATGTATGATAACAGATGTATCCCTGACTGAGTCTCATCTTCTATCTATGGACGGGCTATATCTCTCCACAGCACAACTTTTAAAGCACATCCAAAGTGGCTTCTGAACAAGAAGCTTTTCCATTAGAAAACAAACTTGTTTGAGAAATGCATGACGTAGCTTAACCACAGAAACAGAACCGCTACTGAAACTTTCCTATTGAAACCAGCTCCTTGATGGTTGAGTGTCTTTAGAATGGGGGTAAAAGCAACACGTTCTCTAATGAAAAGCGAGGAATAGTTTAGCAGACATCAAAACTGGACAATTTCCCCAAATATGTCAATTTTTTTTTTACATTTTCTCCGAAAATTTAGAGCAAGGAGTCATAAAACATTTATGCCCCACTTACAAGGCTGAGGCAAAAAAAGGAGTGAAGCAAAGCATTTGAATAAAGCAGCTGTCTTTATTTGACATTTAACATTTTACTAAAACTGCAAAATACAACTCGCATTACGACATTAAGTAGGATAGATTTTACAAAACGCCAAAGACGGAAAAAAGAAGGCAGTGTATTCTACCGTTGGCGTTATAAACTCAAAACATCAAAAACACGGTGTTCAGACAAGCGCAATAACAGCAGAATGCAGTATATCACAAAACTTAAAATAACATCCACCGTGGTAATCATTAGTAGTTAAATTACACAACCTACAAAGACCCACCTTCTTTACACTCTATGAAAAGTAAGAGTTACAATCCGACAGGAGCCTGTTGTAAGTGACAAGCCCGGAGGAAGGTTGCCTATTTACCCCGCCCTGAGAGCCGCTGTGCTCTCCCGGTCATGATCTGTGAATGACATGACCTGGATTCAAACCGGCTAACTCCAGCACACTGGGGTCCATAGGCAACGCTACCAGCTGACACACTCAGGATGCCAGTCGGTCAGATCTTTTTGACCGCATTAAGGTGGATTATCCACTACAAAGTGCACTGGACATGCTCCAGATTTATCCCAAACATCCTCTTAGCAGAGCTGCCAAGGGTTAATTGCGCCTGCTCTCTTGAAATCCGGTTGCTTGACATTTGCTTAACTGGTTTCTCTTATAACTGTTGTTATGACGATACCCACTGAGACCATCTAAACCTTTCCAATACAAAGTCTAGCGGCTGTACAAATCTGACAGTCGAGAACCTTAGCCTCAAGACTGACGAGACACCTTTTACTAGAGCGTAAAACTTTGCCTAGTTAAAGCCAATCTACAGATTCTCTCATTACATTTGACAAAGCAATTACTACAGTCAATTTCCGCTACATGGTGTCTAAGCTGATCTGGAATCAGGTGTGCTGCAACCCCACTTTAGCGAATCCAGAACCCAGATGCTCAGCTGGTTTTAAATGTCCTACTCACCTGCCTCGACTGGCTACCTATTACAGTTTGTAATGTACGCATGGCCCTCTGAAATGACTAACTTTGGCTGAATAGAATAAGCTAACAACCTGTTACCTTATCCTATGTTACCCAACAGCTGCACCTGATGCTGCATCAACTATGATCAACTACGATCAACTAATAGTAATTTTTTCTCAGTAACAACTTTTTGGAATTGAACTTTTATGCCAGAAAAGTGACGGGGGCACCATCCACCTCGGTTCAATGGGCATTACACCACTGTTAAGACCTATATTATTTTGCATTATCCAATATCACTATTGCCTTTCAATGTATTATACTACACGGCCACAGCAGCCAGTCACCATATGAAAAGCTAAGGACAGAAGCGGTTGGTCAATTTGCATGACACCAATACGCTGGATTAAAAGGTAGATTAAAGTCACGAGGATTTGTATGTTTGTATTAGAGATAAACACGCATACACTCGCTTTCCCAGCCTACTAGATGAGAACTTTGATGCAAGTGTTACTTAAAGTGTACACTCACTATGTCGAGGAGAAGATAAGAAGTTGTTTACGGTACCGTTTAGGCATGACAGGGAAAAGCGATGAACTAAACTGAGATAAACTTAACTAAAGAACTGTCTCAGCATTGGTGCAAAAAATATTACCAACATAATATCTGTAGGCTTAAGGCCTATTTGTTTTGCAGCACATAAAAAGGTGAAAAGGATTAAACTGATACGTTTACCATTTGAAATAGCTAAATAAAATACATTGTGGTTGTTGTGCAGCACTGTAGAGCCAGGGGGCATTAAGCAATATACAGTACAGTTCTCTTTTACTCTCAGAATCATTTCGAAGTCACTTGCCACATACGCAACAGCGTTTCTAACTGTCAAGGCTAATATCTGTCGCTTCCCCTTCCGTCTTTGTTCCGAACCAACCTTGAGATCACTGATGTGTCTCCTGCAAACGGTATCAAGACTGTCTGCAGGACAAGTATTTTGCCTACATAACTACATAACCATAGTCCTCCATGCAACAGACGACTGCTACTCATTATTGTGAGATTACGTAATGTGTTCAACGCAGTTATATTAAAACGTAGTTTGAGTTTGCCAATGAGACTAAGGTATATCACTAATATGAAATTAACACCCAAAGCACCAGCACATTTAAATCTATTGTACACCAAACGTCAGTACTTAATTATTTCTCCAACCGAGTTCAGTTTTTACACTACTTGCATCTTTAACAAATTACACAAAAACATAGAGAACCGCAGTTAATTGTTCCTTTAACGTTAAAAAAGTCAAGCCATTGGTCATAGTGGGCTCTTTTTATTTGTTACAACATACAGAAATCGTACATGTGTAGGTTTGGAACAGTTTTATTTATAAACTGATCATCTTTCTTGATGTTTGTATATATCTGTACATTTTCTTTATATTATTTTCACGTGGTCCTATTTAAAAATGTTTTTTTTTTTTTTTGTTTTTTTTAAGTTTTTTTTCTATTTTGTTACCCCGAATCAAAATCCAAGGATTATGGAGTAAACATCGGCAGTTACGGTAAAAATCCACAATGGTAAGACACAAAAATAGTAATAGAAACAAAATTGTCTGAGAAAATCCACAAGATCCCATTCTAGATGGTCAACAAGATGCTAAAAATGATTTATTCAGTATGCAAATGTTCAGCTACAATAAATGAATTATTCAGAAACAGCAATGAATACCTAATCTGCTTTCTCACCTCATTTTGCTACCCTCTTGAGGGAAACACAGTGTACAACATCTATATCTTTGTGCCCTATATTAATGACATAACTATCTTCTTTAAACAACAGGAACTGGCAGAACAACAGTTCCGACGGCGGAAACTGCTAATGCTAACCAGGTAAATAGTTACAGCTTAGCATCTGAAAGATCTTCAGCTGAACAAGGATTTCAATGTAAAACCACCAAAATAATGAAATATTGTAGTCACTATTATTTGATAAAATATTTTATTTGCAATAAAAACATCACTCAGAAAGCCTCCATCGAGGGACAAAATGACAAGCTCATATACTGCTGAAATATCTCCATCCCTTTGTCATGACCCTGCAGCGAATTTTTCCACAGAAAGACATATTTCCACAGAGAGAAATGATTCACTGGGTCCCTGGACTCCCCTGTTACTTCACAAGAATAAGTGAAAATGAGTATTTTTGTTTTTATGTGCTAGCAACCTCACATAACAGAAATAACAATCCATCCATCGTCACCTGAGGCCTTCTCCCTCGAGTTTTGTTGGCAAAGCACCAGGGAACGGTTGAACTAGAAGTCACTAAATATAGACAGAACACCACAATGATTTCAGTATTCCTGACACAGAGATTGATTTTTTGAAACAAGCGTCTTAAATACAAGCTTTCATTTATGAAAGGTCATTTATATGTAAGTTTATGCAACACAGGGATGGAAATGGGTGGTATGGCATCGCAAAAACTAAACATTTGCAACTGGTTTTGCTATGCAAAGTAGACTTGCAGAGTTGCAGACTGCAATACAAAAACTAT
>JAOYSI010000005.1:2513915-2549389 GCA_025775065.1 Hiodon alosoides | reverse complement strand
TCCTTGCAAGTAAACTCTAATACCCAAAGACTCCAGCGACTCTGTCATCTTTGATAAAGAGAAATATTTCTAACAGTAGTATATATCCATCTTTACAAAATATAGTTCCTGTCCCACACCTGCATGCACCTGGGCCTTGATAAAGAAATCCAGAAGAAAATCTGATGATTTTTTTAAAGAAAATCATCGGGACCAGACCAAAATTGTGTGTATTGCTGAAAAAATATATTTTGTTAGATAATACCACAGACTCTGTGCACATAGATGTCAACACACTGGTGAGTGACGAACTGGAAGAACCCCTTCTGGTTTCACCCACCCCAGCCTCTGTGCTCTCCCAGTCTTAATTGGCAGATGACACGAGCTGAACTTGAACCTGGATGTCATAGCACTCAGGATGCCTTTCAGATTCTGTGTCTGTGCGATACACCAGTTCTATAAATACACAGAGAAGGCTGGCATTTTTTCAACTCCTTGAATAACAGTGTACACACATTACTGTCCATCAAAGAGGGCAGGTTTCGCCTAAAGGGAAGCGTCATCGTGACTTGCTTCACACTGCATTGAGCCCCACTGATAAGACGAGTAATGGTACATTTATCAAGGCTATCATTGCTGTGCTAATTGGAGCTGTTTCCTGTTTCCTCCGCTCAGTGTGTCACAGTGTGCATCAGTGTTTGAATGTCACTCGTAATTGGGCCCTTTGGTCTTGTACTTAGACAGAGGGGACTCGATATCGCTTTAATTATGAGGGAGACCTGGACGGGGGCAGTGAAACCGAGACGTGTTAATTTAACAGACTCTTTTATCCTGAGTGAACTACGCGTAGCTTTAATACGTCACAAATTTATACAACTGGATATTTTCTTAAGCAACTGAGGGTAAGCATGTTCTAAATGGTGCAACAGCAGCAGAACCTTTAGATTTGAATCTAAACCCTACTGGTTACCAGCCCAGTATCTTAGGCACCTTGACATATGCTAAGACTGGCGATTCCTGAAACCTGTGATTCTGTGTTCCTCCACATCCCTTTGTTCCCCAGAGTGCATGGCCTTTTCTTTGCACTGCATACCTTCCAGATCTAATTATTGAGTAATGGTCTAACACGTCACGTCGATCAATATACATATTCTCCTTCTTTTGCTTTGCGAAGTAGAAGAGTGCAGGTCTAACTCTCTGCAGGCGGGACTGCATCTATTGATTTATAAGGGAAGGGTTGAGATTTGCGCACATTTTCAATATGCTGACCTTGTCCATTTTTTTAAAATGTGTTTTGAAATTACAGCACTCACAGTCAGCCAAATCACTGTTAGATACTAAGGCCGAGGATGACAGATTTGAGGGGCATGTGGTAGTTGAGTTGTTGTTTTATACATAATTAACAGTTAAAAAAATTTGGAACAAAACTCCCTACGCACAGGAAACGGTTCATCACAATTAATATCCTGATTTGACTTGCCCCTCACCACAGTAGCTGCAGGGAGGGTTCCTGTCTACATCAGCAGCCCTGCTCCTGCCCCTCTGACCTGCAGCAGCACAGAAAGAATCCCCGAGTCCATCCAACAGCGCTCTTATATACAGTCCATGGGTACAGCAACATTCTTTCTGTATAGAATGTTGAAAACGTGTTATAACAAAACAGCTGAGCATACACTATACACTGCCATTGAACCAAAGTAACCGAGAAAACCGTAGCTGGTTTTGTTTCTTCTCTGTCAAGTGGTCAGGCATCAAAACGCCACAATACTTTATATCTGATTTGTTGTTCATAAATGACTAAGGCTTTCCTTTTTACGAGCATATGCATTTATATATATATATATATATATATATATATATATGCAAAGCATCTGTCAAATTCCCTTTCCAACATTTCCGAAATGTTATTTAAAAACTGTTAAATCAAATTTCATTTGATCAAATCTTTTTACCTATAAAATTACCTATAAAACCTATAAAAAGACCTCAAAGTAATGAGAAGGAGTTTGAGTTCAAATTGATTTAATCATTAAGCCATTGAACAAGGAAAGAATGGCAAGATATGAAAACATTTTCCATTGTAAACGGAGTACCACAATGCCTGCTTGATTATCACCATGATTTGCTGTGATGCAACCCCCTCTACTGGATACATCTGTGAACTGAATTTCTGGACCGAATTAAAGCAACTGCGGAACAATGATTCATCTAATAGTCTACTGTCTCAGCGAGAGCTTTAGGCAACAGCGGGTCCAACCATAGCGTACAGGTGAGTACAGTTTTTTCCACTGATAGGTGGTTTTGTGCTTTGTTTCTCTTTGTTTGTGATCTTACTCCATTTGGCCGTGACTTCCACTCAGCAGCTGATGAAACATTTTCAGGTATGAACTTTGAAAATGAGAGGTTTTGAACATTTGTTGTTCTGCAGAGACAAAAGTCTGTATTTTCAAAATGACATGTAAATTACATAACCTTTTGAATGTTACAGTGAGCCAAGACCAGCTGCTTCAGGAATATCTCGAGTTGAACTCCTTTGGAGTTACTGATGAAAAAGTAATTCTTACCCACCTGAAATGACGCAAAAACCCTAATACCTGTAGCATATTTTTGTATTGTGTTATCTTGCATTGATAACTGTGTCATTTTCTTTGCTGAGATTTTGTGGCTTATCCTGTCACCAGCAGCATTCATATTCATTTCACACATTTCTGTTTTTTTGTGGGTTTTTTCGAAATCCGCATTTTCCTTCATTATTTTGGAAATAGAATACATTTAGAGAGATATTTTGAAAGGATGCAAGCAAAATGTATTCCATGGCCCAGTTGACAGAGACTTGACCAGTGGGCTGACATGCAGAGGTATCAAACAGGCAGCAGGAAATGTAAGAGAAGCCTGCCAAGTGCGTCCTAGCCTAGAGGACTTAACAAAATTAAAAGACTGTTTAGAAAATGGCTGAAAGAAAATGGTAAGTGCCAAAAACTTTGTGAATGATTGTCTGTTGGGTTTAGATGCGACGTTCAACACCGTTAAACATCAGTTACCGAACAGTTACACACATGGTATTCAGCAGGTCCAAAAACGTGCTCTGTACTTTCTGTCATGTACTACACCACCCTTTTAATGATGTTTGCTGCACACTGATAACTGACAGGACAACTTGGACATGACATGCAATACTGTTTCAGTTGGTAAACGCATTTTAAACGTGCTTCTAAATTTGATTCTTGGGACTTTTTTGGGGGCACCAATGGTGCTGAGAGGAACTCTCTCTGGGGAGAGTGGCCTACGACATGAGAGAAAAGGGGAACAATATCGACACCATGGTAACCGTGGCCATGCGTTTCTCATGACGGCAGTTTTCGAGTCTTAAACTGCTTAATTGTTCACTTATCTGTACTGTCCCCACCTGTATGGGAGCTGAGTAAAACTTAAAAGGCACAA
Organism: Hiodon alosoides; assembly: GCA_025775065.1. NCBI lineage: Eukaryota > Metazoa > Chordata > Actinopteri > Hiodontiformes > Hiodontidae > Hiodon > Hiodon alosoides. The sequence continues at coordinate 2,545,969 of JAOYSI010000005.1, read as the reverse complement.
ATAAGGCAATTATTAGTTCAAATTACAGCTCCGGGACCAGGATTGAAAGCCACTGCCTCATTCTGATTTAACTCAAAGTAATTGTTCAAAGCGGTGGTTGATATAGCCTACAGATACTGTTTTATGTTGCAATGGTTCTCAAAAATGAAAAATGGTATTAAACCATTGTGGACTGAATATAATTTTTAGGTACCTGAAATTGTGCCTACCCAAATACCTTAAAATAGACTTTGAAAAAGGGGGGGTGTAAATCAATTTGATATTTTTTGTTAACTTATGGGCAATAGTCAATTCTTCTTAAATGCCTCCTACTCTAGAGGAAGGTATTTACAATACAGGAATTTTCACAGACTTTGGTAGACTCCTCAATTTATAACAGGTGTCTCTGAATACCTCTGTATTTACAGAGTGATTGCATGGCAGTTACGCTGTGACTTGAACGTTTAAAGTTCGCCATTTTCAAGGAAAGCAGTGAAGCTTGAGATGTGCTGTTTGACCCATGGCGTTGATGTAAATCATTCATTGCACAATGATTTGTGCTAGTATTGCATATATTACACATATGTTGTTTCCACAATTGACCTGAACTGAAAGCATCTTCAATTGTTTTGTGTGAGCTGTGGGCACCAGAGTAAGTCACTCACTAGAGGAAACCATTTTGTATGACTGCAACACACAGTATTTCCAGGCATGAAAGTCGGTTTCCGCTCGGCTTCTTACTGAAAAAGCGACATTGTAGACAATGCTGTTTTCTTATCTCCACTGTGGAGTGGGCAGTGTACCAGGAGACACTTTCTCTTGGGGAAACAACTTTTACAGCAGTAACACACAGCATTGTCAGCGGTAGAGATTGGGTTTTCCTTCAGGAATGTGATATTCACAACTCTTTAATATATTATTTCTTTACTACATTAAGGGTAGAAAGGTTGAACTCTGTGGAAGAACAAAGCTTGAATGCTCTGTTCTACAGGGGAATTCATTTCCTACAGCTACAGTGCAGCAGAGAAAATACTTCTATAGAACCATTCTGTCTGCAGTCTCGTCCAGACCAGTGTGCAGCTAGGTACAATAAGACCTAGAAATTGGGACAAAGTTAAAGCAGGGTTGAACATACTCAGCAGCACGCCTACTATCAAAACTCTCAATGGAACACATTACATTGTTCAGACTCATTTACATTTTTATTTTGGTTACTTAGCAGACGCTTTTATCCAAAGAGACTACAATTTATACATTCATCCACTTATACAGCTGTATCTTCTACTGAAGAAATTCAGCAAGGGTACAACAGCCGGGGTGGGATTTGAACCAGCAACCTTACGGTCACCTTAACCACTACACCACCATTTATTACCTATCCATTTCTATTATGTTTTTTTCCATTTCTTCATGTATACTCACATTTATTTATTTGTGTATATATTTCCAAATGTATCTATTAATAACTGTGGCACTCTATGTTGTAAGTGTGTGCTTGATGGATTACCTGATCACCCTGGGTCTGTGAAACAATAATATTCATAGCCCAGTAGGTGGCCGCAACGCACTGAACAAGACTTCCATCAACCATATCAAAAATCAGAGCGAGTAGGGGGTTGGGGGGGTTGTGTTGTATTGTAGTGTCTACAATGTGTACTATGTCCATTGTTCATTTGCTTTGGCAAAACATCATTTCATTTTGTGATTCCAATATAGCATGTTTTGAATTTTTGAGAGGGAGACAGAAATCAGATTCCTGCTCTACACAGATTACCTGTTGTCACCTACAGAAGGGGGTGTACTGTCAGTAAAACAAAAAATTTAAATAATGATCTTGCAAAAAAATAAATAAAAAACAAAGGCTAACTAAGGCAGTTCACTAAACGAGAACATCACCCTTAGAAAATAGCACACACTATCCCTTCCTAGGCCAGTGCATTAGGGGTTTTTAACCTGACAGTGAATGAGCTCAAAGGAAAAGAGCTTTCTAAACCACCAAAAGATGGTTGTATACAACAGCTATACCTATAACAGTCTGGAGCAGACTGTTTAATACAGCCCATTGCACTGCATAGAATTATGGAGTCCACTAAGTCAGTGACGCTACACTAAATTGGGGGGAAATCCAATAGAATACTTGCATATATACTTTTTTTTTCCAAAACAATACTTCCAAGTACTGAGAAAAACTCCAAATACTACATGCAGGGCATAATTTGGTAGATACCCATTGCTCATTCACACACAAAATAGAGTACTACAATTCTGGATGCACCAAACAGACCCCTAGAATCATTGCCATACAAGGCCCTGAAATCCCTAGAGATCAGCCCAGAGTCCCCCGAGTCAGCTGGCTCTGAAGCTCGCTGTACTGATTGTTCTAACAATAACCAGCTCCAGGTCAGCACTGCATGCAATCAAAGTAAAGCAAACCTGGCAAAACACTGGCAAAAGGAAACTAAATCAAAACGGATTGCTATTGTTAACAAAAACTACACCCTTGCAGAGTATCTATTTTCCCTTCACGATACATAGCAGAGACGGATCCTGACCAAATACAGACTAGTAGACCACAGTCTGGCTATAGAGGAAGGCAGACCAGGGTCCTGAAATAAGAATGAATCAGAAGTCACTGTGAGACAGGAGAGATTGACAAAGAGACGCACGCTCTCCTCCACTGTCATAAATATTCTCAAAGAAAATAAACATTCTTCCATTCTTTTCTATTAAATGCGATGTGTTCCAAATGCTCAGCAACACTCCATTTGTTTGTCATGACAATAAAGCACTATTTCAATTTGAGAAGAAATAAAACGTCACAGTGTGATCACAAACCGGGATACGACACTTATCACGTGACGATGAAAATTGTAGACCGATCGGGCGAGATGCGGTAGTGCCTAAATAGGTTAATAGTTAATTACATATAACTAACTTGGAATTATTTGAGATTTCAATACACGTGTAAAATAACTTATTGTGAATTAAAACGTAGCTATGGGATTCTCTCATATGTTTAATTCACCAATCCTTCGACAATTAGCTAGGTTGCATAAACTTGCTATGTGTTGCTATGACACACGCTAGCCTCGTCAGCTAGCAAGCAGTTTTTGCAAAGAGAAATGGAAGATAGTATTTTACTTAGCTCCGGGAGTGAAGAGGATTCGGACATAGAGGTTTTAGGTATATACAAACATAACGCAGATGAGATCCAACCGGTTGTTAAAGACGAGTGGTCAAGTTACTCGCCGGTAAGTTTTATAATAATTAAAAAAAAAAACTTTTATGTATTTATTTTGAAATTATGTGACGTCGGTAATGGTGCGTTTCATGTTTGGAAAAGTGACATCATCAAAAGGGCGACTTAATTTACAGATCAGAAACTGATAGGTTATTATTAGTTTAAATGTATATTTGATTACTTGCAATACGTAAAGAAATGTATATACAGTACTGTATTTTAAATATGTGAGCGTGTCGCGTTTTGTAATGTAGGTGCGACAGGTTGTAGTTAACTAGATTTAACTTTTCTATTTGTTAGGCTTGGCTTCTGCTGCTTTATTAACGTAACTAAGTAATACCGTAATAATAATATTATTATTATTTTAATAATAATAATAATAATTATATATATATATGTATATATGTATATTTAAATACATTTTTAAAACTTCGGTTAATGCAAGCCTACGTCAGCCCAGCAAGTTCTTTTTGACTGTTAACTTCTATGCGCGCTGGGGTGGAGGCGTCGCAACTTCAAAACATCTTACGCGATCGTTGAGCCTTGATACATGAGTTGACCAAAAACATTAATGTAACTTTAATCAAGTACGTTATATGTTTAATTTATAAGTCATGCTGTTAAAGAAGGAGATAGGAGATTTTTAAAAAGCAAGTTATGTTTGTCTAAAATAAATTGATTTTTACTGGATTTTCAAGCATATGGATATGTAGTAAATATTTGTATGTGTAATGCACATGTTCATTCTTGATACTTTTAAAATTGTATTTTAAGATTTACGTATTAGAGGCACACTGAAAACAAACGTAGTTATTAAAGTCAGAAACGATATAACTCAAATGCGTATGGACAGTACACTCCGCACTGAAACTTGCTAATTTCTCCCATGAGTAGTTTCACAACAGGTTCTTTTATCTAATCTACTGGTTAAAAATGTCAGAATAACTTGTAGTTTTTGTATTATATTGACTGAATTATTTTTATCAGTCTAATTACAAAAAATACAAAAAAAAAACAACAACTAACTGTGCTTTAATCTTTAGTTTTGCACACCTAAAATAATGCTGGCCTGTATTGCAGTTTTACCTCACCATAGAACGAACTGAGATCCAGTGAATAGAAGGCACTTTGATTTTGATATGTGAAAATTTTGTTTAAAATTTTTGCTTAAAATAAGTTACTTTATTTGTATTCCCCTTTGCCACAGCCATACATCGACCTTTCTGCCAGTAAGTGGACTTTAACACAGAGACGCTACAGAAGGACAGGTGTTGCGTCACCCGGGGTTGTGGATTTAAGTGATGAGTTCAGTGCTGAGGCATTGCATCCAACAGAGGAACTTGGAATACAAAAGAGAGAGCAAAGAACTCAGGGATTTTCAAGTTGTTTGATTCTGGAGTCTCATCTACAGTTCTCCAGTCACTCTTCAAGTAAATTACTTGAAAAGAAAGAGACCACTCACAAATTTTTTGGTGATATTACAGAATCCCTTCAGTGTTCCCCCAATTACCTCCCAACTGAACCGCTGGAAGAAGGAAAGAGCCAGGAATGTCCAAATAAATCTCCTAATCATTTACCTGAAAAGTTTATGGAAGAAGATGGAAATCCAGAGTCACCTAAGACTGTAAACCTGGAATCCTCACAGAGTCCTCAGCTTAACTGTTCTATTGAGGATGCGGACAAAGAGGAGACTACTGCCAATTATTTAAACACCATATTTAACAATTTGTCTGTTCCAGTGGATCCACCTGTTTCTTGCACATCTTCAGTCTTGCACCTGGGCAGCTTTGCAGAGGATGCCATGGGAATGAAGGAAACAAAGCTGGGGTCTTGTGCTGGGGAAAGTGAGCTGGCAGAGTTTGAGAAAGAGGGGAGGGATGAGCCAAAGTCTTTGGAAAATGCAGATACTATTGAGCTTTTCCCAATGAGCCCCTATAGCCCATATTACTGCCCTAGCGAAGTAGACTTGTTCTCAGACAATTCCAGCCTGCGTGAATCACAGCAGGACAATATGTACACAGGCAAACCTTACCTTTCACCAACAGATCCGGTTCTCAGTCTAGAAGGTATACTCTCAAAAGGTCTGAGCTCCTCCACCATGTCCTCTTGCAGTCGAACTGGAGCCTCTAGTGACAACCGACTAGGAAATGCCCACCACCTTTCAACCAATGCTTACGCTCTCTCCAGAGGTACTGATGATCTCCTACCTGAGGTCCTCTCCCCCAGAAGGCCAAGTACAGATTCTTTGTCCTCAAACCGCAGCGTCAGCAGCTGTACAAGCAAGCACCAGATGACAGAGCCCTTCAGCCCATACTTCACTGATGTACTGGATGAGGACTCGGCTGATTGGCTAGTTGAAGATGCTGAACTGCCTATTAACAGCCCTCCTAGCCCACTCAGTCTCCCCAGCTCTCCCACCTTCCAAGACCACAGCAACATGGATACAGACCTTGAAGGAGTGTCTGACCGGGGGGCTGAGAGCCCTTTACCAAACACTGAACATGATGCCAGTGGGGAGGAGGTGGAAGTGTTGTCTGACAGCGAGTCAGGTCTGCGTGCCAGGCAAGCCAGTGAGCAGGACCGTCATTATGTGTCCCGAGCCCAGTTCAAGAAGCTGAAACTTCTGATGAGTACAACACCCCAAGTCCTGGTAAGGAGAACCGTCTACCTGACCATATCAGTATACTCTAACCCCCACACACACATACAAATACACACACATCCTCAGGCAAAATTCCTACTCAAATAACCTTTCCGGTATTCACTGCTACTCCTACTGTAGGCCAGCAATGGTAGGTCTTTGGCAGTATTTGAAAGTGATGAAGACGATGAGGAAGAAGGGTTTGGCCCTGCGGAGCCTTTGTGTCGACAAAGCGTGAGTCTGGTCAACATCACTATACAAGAGAACTACCCTGAGGGCACGCTGCAGCTACTTTCAGACTTTCTGCACCCCCGTTTCTACCCCCCTGCCAATGTAACGGCACACCTGCTTAATGGAATTCTGCTCAACACCCAGCATTCTCTTGCTCTCGTCACGGGGGCCCATTGTCTCATGATGAGAATACAAAAGTGAGTATGCAGCATGTAACCATACATACAGCCGCTGGACACCGCAGTTATAATACACTTGAGTCTTTGGTGTTTTAGTTAATACACCAGGCCTCAGATCGTGGATGGAAATCTAAAACGGTATTCCTCTGCCTGGTCCTTAACTTGAATTGCTTTTTAATGCAATTGCACCAGTAAATGAGTTAGTTTAAATGTAAGCAGGAAAACCGCGACCCGAGACAGACAGCCATGTCGCAGGTTATTTGAATACTGCTTGATAAAGCACGATTGTAAAACATGCAGGTACGGCAGTAAATGAAGACTTTGTTAAAAAAAGTTTCTTAAAGCAACTGTTTACTGTACGTGTTTCTGTGAGCCGTGCACTGAATTATTTAGACTTGTTTGCACTGTAGGTACCACCCAGCCGAACAGTCTACAGTGCAATGGGATTGGGAGCTTCTGACCTCTGTCATGGACAGTCAGGTAGGGCAGGACCTGCTTCGGAGCCGCTGTAAAGATGCTTTGGGCTTAGGCTGAGCCTCAGAGTGTGTCTGAAACACAGCCCAAGATGCTTCTTTTCAGTTGACCTTCAAAATATATGCAATCGAAAAAAATATTTCCATGAGGAAAGAAACCGGTAGAAAGCTGAGATTGCTTTGATTCATTGCACTGTATAATGTTTTTAACTATATAATAGTTGGCTTTACAGAGATTGATAGTACTGTATCTGTAGAATACTTCTGGTACATGCGTATTGTATGTCAATGAGAGCTGAGAGTTAGGAGAAATGTCTACCAACTGATTACCTACAGATCTGCCTCACATTTAGATGTTTTGATCATATCTCAGTTCCTCCTATGCACTCAGTGGCTGTTTATTGGGTAAACCACCCCGTTCAAGAAACGGTGAGTCACATTTCCGTGGCTTGCTACGCAACACAGGTAGACGCGCATCGAGGGATTCTGTCTGACTGAACGCTAGAATGGGCTAAACAAGAGATCTAAGCGTCCATTAAGCGTGGACAACAAACGGCAAAATAACGGCAAGGACGACAGTGGTGTGCAGAGCAGCATCTCGGAACTTATCAGTCCTTGTTAGGGATACAGCATATTATCGGACCGGGTCCCACTCCTACCAGCTGATAATAATTCAAATGATATAACTACTACGGAATTCAGCATTAACGTGGATCAACCGGAAATTCGGCTAGTAATTACACATAAATAAAACATAAATTGGATTGCGTGCAAATATGTCCTCCTTGATGAAACCAAATATAAATGTAAATTTTTCATGGGTACGTTAGCCTGTTATGGAGGCAAATGGGGGTCCGACCTGGTACTAAATTGATGTAGCTAATAACCTGGTAACTGAGTGTATATAGCACAGGAGAGATGTTGGTCTGCCACAGGAGCACAGATGTTGTACACTGGCCCACTTCTAGTATCCTGTTACATGGACAAGGGACAATAAGAATTTGTAAAACTCACTAACACTTTAATGTGCATCTGCTGAATTTTGACATGTCAAAAAACATGAATACATTTCTACACCACATTGATACATCTCAAACTCTTGTTTAAAGAGGCACCAAAGTGCAGTTCTCCGCATGATGCTGCAATATGTGCTGCAAACCTTAGAAGACGACTTCCATCGCAGAGTGTCTGAGCGGGAGCTGCGCGACTCCATCGTTCACAAGGTGCTCTCTTGTGACAGCCAGTTCACAAATGTCAGGTGAGTCCAGAGTCACAGATGCAGTGCAGTGTCACTTATTATGAAGTGACAAACCAAAGAGTTTTTCAGAGGGGCTGCGAAAGCTCAACTTGGAGAATTTGGACTACTTTGCAACACATTTAATTGTAGAAAATACATTGGAAAGGTTTACATACAAACCCAAAACCCCTTTTTTTTTTTTTTTTTTTTTTTGAAGTGGCGAATTTATTAATGGATTATGATTCTCTTCCAGAAGTGTTATCAGTTGGCTGGTATCTGCAGTGATGAACTCAAAAGGTGACTCGCAACGCATGGAAGCTGAAACTGAAGAAGAGCAACAGGAGAGAGATGAAAATCTACAGTAAGCTCCACATGGATTCATTTTAAATATGTCCGTTCCCACTGGACTTATTTTTGCATAATTTTGACTGTGAATGTTATCAGATCTTCAACCAAAATCTAAGATGGAATGTACCCTGAGTAAAAATACAACAAAAAAAAAAAACACAATTTATACTTGGTTAATTTATATATTGAACACCCAGTGCTTCTGTGTGAAAATGTAATTTCCCCCTTAGATTCTATAACTGGTTATGCCACAAAAGCTTCCTGTAGTTATTGATTAGTTTCTCAGTGTTGTGGAGGAATTTCTCCTTGCAGTACTCTTTCAACTTAGTGACATGGGTTTTCTAACATGAAGGGTTTAGGTCTGGACTTTGACCAGACCATTTCAAATTTGTTTTAAATTTATTTTTATTAACAAATTCAGAGGTACAGTTGCATGCGTCCAGGATTGTCCTGGTGCTTTTTTGCCATTCACGTTCTCCTTAGTGAGCAGTAGATTTTTTTTTACCTTGCTGCTCATAAATAAAATTTTTCCCAGTGTTACTGATGGTGGAGTCATAAACGCTGGCCTTAACTAAGGCGAGGGGGGCCATCATATCCCTGGATGTTGTTCTAGGGTTCTCTGTGACTTTACTCCTTGTTCTTGAAGAGATTTTTACAGGACTGCCACTTAAAAGATTTTCCAAACTTTCTCCATTTGGGCAATATGGCTCAGACTGTGGTTTAAGCTTTAGGGGCTTTTTAAAGGGCCAGCACATTTTTTTGGAGGTCTTCAGGGAATTTCGAAAAAGTTTTGATCACGTTGTTTTTTTCTGCCCTGTAGGATGGTATTCCTGTTGCAGAAGATGCTGTCTTTGGCCATGGAGGTGGACCGCTCCCCCATGTGCAACTCCAACAAGCTCTCCCAGGAGCTCTTCCAGAAGCTGCTCAGCGAAGTACCACTGCGACAGCACAGGTCAGATGGGTTTGCGGGTTGGACAGAAGTCCGATCTTCATTTCCACTTAACCCAACAATATTGCACTGGGGCTATGACTCAATGTGAGCCTGCCACTGCTTGTTTATGTTTACATTATCGGGTTTGGTTTTTACCAGTGGCTGATTACCTCTGTCCCTCTGTCTCCTTGCTCACCAGGCTGCTGCTGCTGGAGACTCTCGAGAGCAGACTGCTGCAGTGCAAGTTGCTGGAGCTCCTGTTAGAGAAAGCCTGTCCCCAAAAGACGCCACTGCCCATGTCCCTGAAGCTGCTGCTGCACTTCTTACAGAACTCCAAGCTAGCCCCGGACCCAATAGTGAGTGCTGCCTGCCTGTACAGAGCACTGCACCCAGACACACAGGCTCGCACGGACTCGGCTGCACCCTAACACACCAGCACACCTGGGCAGCTTGGGACTGTCGTCTCAAAAAACCTGGGAAACGGAGACATCGTTGTAGGGTTTAAATTGGTTATTATGTTCTAGGATGGTGCTGAAAGGTGGCAGAGATGGAGCGAGCTGATCCATCTTCTATGGATGCTGCTTCTCAGCTACGGAGAAGTAAAGGGAGGTATGGAAATGTAGTCAGTCTTGTACACTTGCTGTATCCAACAAAGAAGTAGTCCCCATAAGCGCTTTAGAATGAACTGCAACAAAGGAGTCAAACTATCCCTCTGTTTAATTGCAAATCTGGGGTCAGGGTATTCAATCTGTCTGTCTGCTGTTTTTTTTCCTCTTGTAACCAGTATGGTCTTGAATTGCACCCCTAACTGCTGTGTCCCTGTTCACACCCCCATTCCAAGGTCACCTGCGGATTTCCATTACCGAGCGTTCCACTTACAACCGTGCTCCAATACATACGGTTAATGATGAAATCACACGGACTGCAGTTGAGGAAGCTGCCGATTTCTTCCTGTCCCGAGTGTCAGCTGACCTGGGCACTTCCCTCCCTCCACAGTTGCATGAGTCATTCTCTTGTCTGCAAGATCAGTTGTTTGATGCCTGCCAGCACTGACGTTTTCGCTTTGTGTTGACATTTTGACTGCTGTTTTGTATGAATTTTTAAAATAAATATTTATTTTTTTGTAAGCACTGGTAAATATTTATTTTAACTTGCAAAATAATTTATGGCTATATATATATATATATACACACACACTATGTACTCTCCGAAATTTGCAGGATTTCCATTTAATTTCTGAAATGCAAATAATCACCCATCACTGTACCCCTCTTGTTAGGAAGAGGCAAAATATTTGTATTTGGCCGTCTAGTGTTATGCAATTTGAGGTCAGTTTGACTTGACTTCATATGCCAAATATCTTGAATACTGAATGCTGTAAAATAACAATATTTCATGTTTGGGAACCTATTCAAATGACAGAGTGAGGGAAGATCTTTAATAGCCCTATGTCGTATGATGGGCATTCATAAAACTGGCTGGCTCAACGGCAGACATATAGTGACAAATAATTGATGAAATATGTTTTAATGAGCAGACACAGAAATGTAACTACTTCATCTTTGATAATGCTGAAAAATCATTTGGACAGCACTTTGCACTGTGCTTATGAAGCCAACACGTAAAGCCGCTGCCTTCGAGTAAACGCAAATTCCAAAGGTTTTCAGTAGACGCTACCGCACTAGGCACTTGTGTGGATGTTTAAGTTTAATTTTAATGTAAACTAAATACAAAATAATGGGAAGACTGCTTTAGTTCGCATTGTTTTTATTTTACCAACAACCTTTTACTAACGTCCTTTTAAATGAAATTACCGATAACCTTGATTCTCGAGGGACAGACTTGGTCAAATGCATGTGACTCCAGGAGCATTTTGGTGTCAAAGTATCATACCCTGCCATGGGACAAGCTCTACGGAAGAGGAAAGGGTTTGAACTGTATTAAAAGGTTGAAAGAGGGATCATTATTGAATTATTTCCATTACTGATGTCTTGGAACTTGTATCAATATTTCATCTATATGCAATAAAATATTTAGTGTGAGTATGATGGAAAAAAAGGAAATCTTCAAACCTACTGTCACCCAGGAAATGTGAATAGTTGCACACACCTGCATTTAAACCCAACATGAAACTCTTGCACACAAACAATTTCTCCCCATTTAAGCATGATTTTATTTTCAGTTGGATCCACCAACTCTGGCTCCAGCATTTAGAGAAAAGGGCTCCTTGTTTGTGTTTGAACGTGTGTGTGTTGAGGGGAGGAAGGCAGAATGTTTCATCTGGCCTCCGGGAAGCACGCCTGCCTGGACCCATTTTGCCAGGCGCAATTACCACTCTGCATGGATGATTATGTTCATGCTTCCTGCAATTTTAATGTGGTGCTCACAAGAAACGTATTCACTCTCATTTAACAGCATGGAAGCATTGCAAAGTCGCATCAAAGCTCCATATCCACGATCATCAGTTTGGTCTTGTTTTTAACTGGGTTCCAACCCTGGAAATAGGACAAACAGCAGGGAAGATGTTGACTGTGATGAGTAGGATTCTATGAAAGGAATTTAGAATGTTGGTATACTTCATTAAAGATATCTTTTTCACAGAATACAATATATCTCAGCTCCCAAATGAACATACAGGGGCACACTTGTGACCCAATGGCAAACAAGGAAACAATGCGGTTCTTCTTCCCCCTGTTCTCTGGGTTTTATGTTCGTTGAATCTTTAGTGTTCACTATCTCTGCAACGTCTTCAATAAACTTAATTAATGTTCTAACAATTTCCTTGTGCGTGTCTCATACTACGGGAATTAGAAAATTATCAACAACTTACCGGAGTCCTTGGCAGCGACTGTAGGTAGAATAGGAACTGTCCCACAAGATTAACCTGTACAGAATTTGTTTCAAGGATCCAGGGGAACGTAAGAAAACGATGGCAGAGCAAAAGTTGTAGCAAGTCACCTGAAATGTCACCACGTGGGTTCCAGGAAATGGAGCGGTCGTTTTAGACCGAAAGAGTGTTGCTTCCATATCTCGCACAAAAGATTAAAATAGAAATAAACTGATGAATAACGAAAGTTCATTTCACTAACGACTCTTTCATGTGGGGTCATGTAATGCCCAAACAGCACGTCCTGTTGCATCGCATTACATTTCACGAAATAATTGTATTAGAAAAACACTACTGATTTGGAACCGCCACATCGGTGCTTCAAACAACAATCTCAACACTACCGTTACTATAATAATAATACATTGGTTACATGCGAAGATTTCATGGCAGTATTTTCATAATAACTATTTTCTGTTTTCCTTCATAAAATTGTTTCAATGGACATGCAATATATATATATAATAATCGTACGTTTTGCTAGTTAAAACCATAATCTCGTAGCCCGTAATGCCGGCTGAAAATCAATCGATCAATCTATTTTTAATAATAGTAACGCTTTTCACATGTTTACATGTCACGCTTTACATACAAAAAAAAAAAGCCGAAGCAAATTCGTTAGCACGAATGTAATATTATATTTTGCCATTAAACAGTTAGACGCGACTAATAAAACTGTAACATTTCAAAGGGATAGGTCAAATCAATGTTCAACACATTTTTCTATCGCAATACATATGGCATGCGCTTACCAGTCTAATGACTCCAGAAACCATTGCAAATTTGTTTTTTTTCCTCCGGACTGCTTGCAGAGTGCGCCGTGTGAGAGCATGAACTGCCTATCTTCTGTGCCAGCCAATGACGTCGACCACTGTTATCACAGACCCAAAAATCTCGCGGTCGCCATGATGCTTGTTTTCTCTCGATGAGAGAGCAGCGGATCCGAGTGGACCAGAAACAAAGAGAAAAAACATAGTCGTGTTTGTCGACTGGTATGCGTTTGCAGGTAAAAAAAAAAAAAATACAATAATGCAACACAATTTTTTGCACAGTTTTGTTATTTTCCTGTAAAAACACGAATATGCATTCCCTCAAGTATGTTCGTGTTTTTGTGAAGTGTGTAAACCAGCTAACAATGATGAGTGCAAATAGGGTGTCCTAGCCAAGCGGTTCTGTTGGATGTTGTCACGTCGGGAATTACAACTAGCCAGCTAACGAACGGCTTTTATCTGAAACCTAACTAGTATTACTAGAACTCACATTTAAAACAAATGTGCTCGTTAACCAACTGCCAAAATGGCTTAGCTTTTCGCGTTTCTGCTAAGAATTTTAGTTGGTAATAGCCAGGTAGGAATCCATAAAGTAAGCTACGCTAAGGTAAGTATCAAATGTTTGATTATCTTGCTTTTACTTTTGATATATTTGAATGTTTCATTAACCTAGCCAGTTCGCTAACCCCAGTGTTGGACCATATTGTTTTAACGGGATGTTGTCTGCTCTTGCACGTTATCGATAGTCAACACGGGCTGTAACTATGAGTATTAGTAACTGTTTTAGTTCCGCAGTTTAAAGTTTAAGGGTGGCTAGCAAGCAAGCTACGGCGAAGATAGCTGCTAACTACACGCGTAGGTTGGTTTGTGCACTTGTTCATATTAGTTGCTGTTAGGACCCTAAGATTGTTTTATTTATTGTTCATTTATTTTGAATTTTTAAGTTAATCTAGCTAAATTAATAGACATTGGTTAATTGTCAGAACGTCTTAATTTACCCAGGTAGCAGGTCTTGTATTGTAATTTGGATACTTATGCTAAAACCCCTTCCGTTTTCTAGGCCTGTCTCAATCTGAAGCCGTTGTAGCTTGCTATCGAGCTCGATGTTGTTGGCAGGCCTGATTGACGTGTGAGAGCTCCAATAAAACGAAATAATCAAACTCGTTGTTTGATTATAAATTGATTTATTCATAAACCTATTTAACTGTTAGTATTTAACCACCACTAACTCGGTTTATGTATTCGATGTGATTGATGACGTAATGAAAATGTGCGGGTAATTTGTCGGTTTAAACTTTAATTGAACCAGTATTTTGACTAACATGAGTGTTAATATATCGAAATTTAGAATCGATTCATGTGTTTGATCCAAATGTTGTTCAGGAAAGCTTCGTGGCCTCACGTTTTTCTGGCCTGAAGTTTGCCAGTTGTCCGACTATTCCTACATAAAAAGGTTTATGTTGCATGCATTATTGATATTGTCAGGGTATAGTGTGTTGCTTAAAAGTTTTAGTTCGTTTTGCTTTTTTATTTAACGGCACCCTATGTTAAAATATGCAGACGTCGAGAATCCGGATTTAGCCGAGAGTCACTTTAAGTAACTGGTGTTCACAAATTAATTTTCTTCAGTGCAGTTGAGGTGCGTACCTGCTTACATGCATTCCACGCGTTGCAGGTTGATAGTTGTGATTGTGGAAATGTTTATGCCTCTTATGCTTGCCTACAGGAAAGCAAAAAACTAAGTTTACAGAAAGTGATGTGTAATATTATTTTTTTCTGTTTTGTAACATTTTGTTACCTTCCCCATGTTCTGTTTTTCTGTAAAGGGTCCCTGTAACAGAGCACATGTGCGGGTGGGCTGTGAAATCATTGAGGTTGTTTGGGGAGCGTGTCATGGCTGAGTTGATTGTTCAGAGCCCTTGTTTTGCATGTGTCCCAGGTGCGTTAGAGATTACCTGTTGGGTAACCGTGAACTCTGCCAGAAGCCTGGGGTGCCTCACAAAAGGCTTCCATTTGCCTGCCATGAAATGGCGCACCGTAGAACCCTGCCTGTGGTGTCTGGGAGCACTCGAATTGTGTTAAAAGGATGAGGCAGTGACGGACGACGCTAGTCTCTTCGGCATCTTTGAAGCACTGGCACTGAAATTTGTGTATTTATTTATGTTTTCTCTTGTCTTTTGCAGTCCCACATACACACGAGGTGTATGCATAGGGGCCCATTTGTGTTCTCCTTTTCAGGGAATGCAGTTTAAACTCTTGGGTTTGGGTTGGTTTTTGTTGCCACACCATGGATCTTTTTCAGAGCTACAATGGAGACATTGTTAAAGCTTTGAGCATGTAAATTACCGTTTAGATAGAAGTTGGTTTTTGCCTAATTTCCGTAAAAAAAATTAGGTTCCATTGAACTTGAAAATATATTAAAAAAAATTTTTTAACTTGATGCACATAACATTTATGTTTCTGGTGTGTGCAACCAAGTGCATTGCCTCTGTTTTTGGAATTGTGTTTTTTAAAGATTTTTTTAATGAATCCTAGAATCATTTTAAATGTCCATGCTGACTGTGATAACTTAATATTTTAGTTTCTAAAGAGTAATTCTCAGTGCCCATGAAAGATAAAGTAATCAAAATGGCTGCCTTTGGCACCCCATGTTTCTTTTTGTTTGGTTTTTCACCAGACTAAAATGGCATTCAATAATGCATCTGTCTGAAAATGCTGAATGACAGGAGGCCTTAAGAGGAATCCGTTGCCACACCAGTTTTCCAACTAACGCAGACTGCTAAGGGTTTATCTGGCTGGATTCAGTTCTGCTGCATTCGATATGCGTGTGGTTGTTTCTGTTTTGCTGTTTGCATTCATTTGTGTGCTTAGCTGAATTTATGCTCAGTTCCGTGGTTCTGATTTTCAGCATTGAATCCAAATGTTTGGTAGGGAAATCCTGGTTCACAGATTCTATCAGAAGTTTACTTTTGCTCCAGAACTACTTGTTGCTGTGGGACAATGCACTTTGCCAAAAAAAAAAAATATTTTGGGGGTGGCGAACAAGACCAAACAATCAAAGCTATCGTTGACTTGGATATGCAGTCTTCTTCCTTTTCTCTTCTCCTGTGCATTATTAAAGTCATTATTAATATAAATAATTCTTTTGAAATTGAGTCTTCCTGATTAAGCTGCTTCTGAGCAGTCATTCTTTCACAAGGTGGGTTTGCTGGTATTTTTTTTTTTTGCATCATGTTATACCCAACATATAGGTTGAGCCTTTGTAATTGTAATGTTGGTGTTTCCCAATAATCTCTTGGGACTCATGTTAGAATCAAGGTACTGATGTTGGACTTTCAAAGGATTTAGTTAGGGCACAGCACCTCGATCTTCAATCCTGTTCAACACTAACGGCTGGATGTCTGGTTACGCCCCTCCATGATTCTTGACGATTCATTTACTCATGTCTCAGTGGCAGATTAGGGTACCAGAAACTGTTAGTTTGTACCTGCATTCTAGTGCAGACTAAAATCTCTTGTCTCTACTCCTTCTCCTTCACTTGTTAGCGATGTTTGCTTCGGATAAGTCTTTGTCAGAGTGATTGAATTTATGTTTTGGGTGTCTGGCAGTTTTTGAACATTTCTTCTTTTTCTTTTCTTTTTTTTTTTACACCATAGCTCCAGTTTTGAGATTTGTTTATGCTTCGGGCAGTATGATCTTCAAAAATATACTACTCATTCTAGAACCAATATGGAAATTGTTGTAAAAGTTGTATACATCCATAGGTAGCCATGTGATACCAGTCTGCCTGCCGACTGGACACTTGACGTTTTCAGCTACTGTTCTTTTCTCTGTCTGCCCATGCTACTTTATAAAGATGGCTATACCAAGGCCTAGCATATGTTGTGGCTTATGTTTCCTGTTTTTCCCTTGCCAAAGTTGTCCTCTGAAGCCTGTGATGATTGGTAGCAATATCCACCCCCAAAGGACAACCAATGTCGAACATTTAATTCATTAAATTCTCGCAGTGTTTTAAAATTGATAACGTTGATATACGAAGGTTTTTCATGCTATAATTGACACAACATAGCTTAGTTCTCCGTGGAAAACTTTACTCTTTTAATAATGTTTAGGCTTTACCTTAAAATGTACCAAGCACTTCACATTGCTCTGAGGAGAAGGAGGGAATGCTCTCTGTACAACTTACCAAAGGTCAAGCAAGCCAAATGGAAAAATACTGGCACTTGTGGAGGAATAGGGAGAGGTCTGAGGGCAGTGCAAATATGCCACCAACTACATATTTTGTTTCCAGGCCAGATGTTGTTCCTATGACGCGGTTACACACGACTGGCCCTTTATGTCCTGGCAGGGTTCTGGTGGCGCTACCTTTATTGTCCGAGGAAAGGCGGAGTAGGCGGAACGCTGCTCGTCCTCTCAGGCTTGACGTTCCAGGGATCTTTGCTCCGCAATGTTAACCGAACTGGAAAACTGACCTCGGAGAAAGGAAATATGAATGGAATCTGATTGTTCCGTCGTATTTACCTACCGCTGTGCTCGATATCGTGTCAGTGCAACATAAAACATTCCCATAAGCAACTTTTAATTTGATGCCTCTGAGATTTTTGATATTCGTTTTCTTTTGTTTGGAAAAAAAACTATTCAGT
Source organism: Hiodon alosoides (assembly GCA_025775065.1). Lineage (NCBI taxonomy): Eukaryota > Metazoa > Chordata > Actinopteri > Hiodontiformes > Hiodontidae > Hiodon > Hiodon alosoides. Next base: position 2,528,409 of record JAOYSI010000005.1, on the reverse strand, counting down.
ATATACCTTGTTGGTGTTAGTTGTCTGGGGGTAAATTTGATTTTTTTGACTTTCACCAAAACTGTAAGATACTCAAACTATAAGTCAATAAGAAGTTTTTTAATGTTTGAAGCAGGAAATTTTCTTTCTCTTTTCTCTCACCGTTTTTCTTATCTACACATTTAATGATTTCTACAGACCTGTTTAACTGTGTTGGACAGATGCATACGGTGAGCTTTTGCCTGCCCATTATTTTTTATTGGTATTTTTATATGCATAAATTGGATTCAGTGTTTCTGATCTTCTCTCATCCCTAGCAAAAGACCCACATAAGAAAATGTAAAATGCAATAATAGATTGACAGCCCTTTAGCATCCCGTGGATGCTGTAATCACCTTTCTGGCAACTTAAGGTATTTTCCTAGGGTTCCCATGTTCACTCCCCGTGATTCTATAATAGATCTAGGTAATTGGGCTCTCTGTTTATTCTGTTGTCTACTGGCATTGCTCCTGGTTGATGCTGTCACACCCCTAATTGGAGAGGGGCGTCCCAACATGAAAATTGGGGTCAAATATCTTTTTTTTTCTTCTTTTTTTTAATATGCTCCGTTGGGATCATAACTATGCAAACTAGGCCTATAATACTTTGCATCATGATCAAAGTGTTTAGTTTTACGCAGGAACGTTGCCGACATAACAGAAATTGTGTTGGTTAGAGGTCTACGGTTGGTTTTAGTCAATTTTCGGTATACCTCACAGCTATGACCTTCTGTACTAGTACAGTAGGGTTTAGTTTTTTCTTTTACTTGGTTCTTTAATGCAAAACACGTGCCAAGAGTGTCTCGCAAACTGTTTACCCAGTTTATTACCTTGCTTAAAACAAACTTTTAATGCCTAATGTGACCCGCAGCCTTCACCGATTTAAAATAGTTTTAAGATTGTGGGTCCCTTATTTTACTCTTCCTCCAGACTTTTTTTCATAACGCAACAAAGAGCATATACTCATTGGTCACACAGGTGTTCAGGTGCATTTCGCTCATGTTTTGTTTAATTTAGAAGAAATGCCGGGTTTACCTTCCGTTCATAATTATTTATTATTGGATGTTTAGTGTTTGTAAAATTTGAATAAGCCTGTTTTAGGGTCATTTTCATTTTGTCGTTATATGGTCAGTGAGAGCTATGTCTGAGGGGGAAAAGTAATGTTTGCCTTTTAAACAAAGGGGGCATCAATGTGTTAGGATATCCGTTGATTAGGATGCCAGGCATCAATTCAAATCCGCACACAATCTTTATATGCTGATGAAAATTAAATCCTGGATTAGTTTGTTCTCGGTACCAAGGACTGCACCTTTCAAGTTGGATGGTAATGGAAATGTTTTTCTTATTTCAGCAATCCTAAAACAAGACTTGATCAAGTGTTTATCTTTCTCTCAAGGATTTGTATTTTGTTTATAATCCTTGTATAAATAAAACGTTAGAGTGCAGTATTTTTATTTTATTTATTTACCACCATCGCAGAATCTCATTTTTGCTTTTCTGCCTTGGGAGGCATTTTCAGTTTGAGCTCAGCATGTAAAATGGTCCTTGAGCTTCAGTCTTAGTTTCATTCATGTTATCGGAGGGATCAGAGCCTGAGGTCACCGGCCGCAGGGAATTTCTGTCCTCCTTGCGTCGGCATGGTTTTGTACAGTTAAAAGTTTGTTTTGAACAAAGGTTTTTTTTTTTTTTTGCATTTACTTAGAAAAGAAGGAAAGTGCTGAAATGGAGATCCACTCGTAAATGAATAATTTGCAGTCCCGTATGCCCACTATGAGAGTGAAAGACCGATGATGTGTTTGTGAAGTTTAAATCCGCAGTCCGTCAATGCAGTGTTAATGTCCGTGTCCAATTTAACATTATGCTGCCCCACCCTTTAGTGTTAGAATGAATTATATTACTAGATAATATTTCTGTGGAGGCTTCCATATGACACCCACATGTCCTTTCTTAAAATGTCTCTCCAGTATGGCATCTTGAGTGGATGGAGAACACAATATCAACACGGATCCTGTCATGCATTTTCAATATTCCTCTCCAGCATGTTTTTAGTTTTCATATAATCGTCCGCTGCTGATAAAAGCCTTTAAGGATTGATTGAAGCTACCCTAGACTTGTTACTCTTTGTGAAGGTAGACCTTGCAGGACTATCTAAGTTTAAGTATTTAAAACAATTTGAATTTATTCCAGTTGTCTGCAGCGATTTTTCATGAGTGTCATTTTTTTTTTTTTTAAAGCCCATACATTTTTATTTTTTCATCTTGGGAGATGAGTATTCTTGTGTATACCAAAGTGAATATCGTATTAACTTCTTTGTGTTTACATATATGGGTTCAAGGAATGTTCAGAGGAAAGCAGTTGTTTGACTGGCACAATTTCTGTTAGTTATTGATCAGTGAACTCTAACTCAAGTTTTCTGTTTGTTTTCCTCCTCCTCCTGCGAGTAGTATGTTCTGGTGTGCATTCTTTGTGTGATGCCCTGATTCTTTTCGTTCTTATTTATTGCCCTCAGTATTACAGGAATGCCCAAGGAAAAATATGATCCGCCAGACCCCAGGCGGATGTACACAATAATGTCGAGTGAAGAAGCCGCCAATGGGAAGAAGTCTTACTGGGCTGAGCTGGAAATCAGTGGTGAGAGCGGGTTTCGCTGGGTGAAGGGTGGCGCTGTGTCTCTCCGAGGACCTTGACGTCTACTACATGTTTAGTAATGGGCTTGGTGGGGATTGTGTCTAGGGACAGTCAACTGGTTGCTTTAAGATAAGACTAAGGGGCTAAGCACAGGCTTAAGCTTTTAGTAGCTGTAGAAGTTGATAATGGATTATGACACCTAAGAGGTGTTGAGTAGTTTTAATTAACATTTCTGGAGGACTTATTATAGGATATTGACTACCTCTTGTCAGCTTTACCCAAAATATTTGTGCCTATAATTGTTTCATTTAGAACTGATTTTGAACCTATTTTCAGATGGTAACGCATTGCTTTAGTTTGCATCAGTCGCTGTTGATCCATTCTTTAACTTTTAACATTGAATCACGCTAGCCTCCTATTTCTGTGAATGTGTCTGTTGTATATGTATGACTGTCATAATCCCCCCTGCAGGGAAAGTGAGGAGTCTCAGCACGGCTTTGTGGTCCCTGACCCACCTCACTGCCCTGCACCTCAGTGATAACTCACTGTCGCGCATCCCGCCTGACATTGCCAAACTGCACAACCTGGTGTACCTGGACCTGTCGTCCAACAAGATCAGGAGCCTGCCGGCAGAGCTCGGCAACATGGTCTCTCTCAGGTTAGGATTGTGTCTGCTGTTGTTCATTATTTGGCATCCCCAAATCAGGCATGGAAACTCCGTGATTGTAGACAGTTACTGAACTATACTGAGCGAAACACAAACCCCTTGTGCTGCCTGGGCCAGTTTTTCCACATTATACGCAGGGCACAGTTATCATTCTGCTGGTGAAAAAATTGAGGCAATTTGTCCAGATTTATGAAACATGTCTTCCATAGGGAACTGCTTTTAAATAACAACCAGTTGCGGGTTCTGCCTTTCGAGCTGGGAAAACTGTTTCAGTTACAAACACTGGGGTTGAAAGGTGAGTGAGCCCTTTAGTGGTAAGCTGCCCTATCAAGAACATAATGCTGTTGACCTTTAGTGAATGGTGCCGACTCCTGTTCCTTCCCATCTTTTCTCCAGGTAACCCACTTGCACAAGATATCATGAACCTCTATCAGGAACCCGATGGGACACGACGGCTACTCAGTTATCTTCTAGACAATCTTGCTGGTACCATCAAACGCAGTGAGTTTACATAAAAAATGTAAAATCTCTTGCCGTCGGCTTGTTATTGTGGGGGATTTTCCCCCAACATTCTGGCAACCCTGAGGCTGCTGCTTATAGTTGATGCAGGCCTATTTGAGCAAGCTGTCCGCCCACGCCTGCCAAATGAATATTAATTAGGAGCTTTGCTGCTATGGCTTCTTCCTAAGTCTCCTCACATTATAAAGCCAGGGTTTTGTTTTTTATGGGTTAAAAAGACGGTGTAGCGTTGTACTTCTTTATTACAATACAGACTTTCTGCATTAATGGTCTTACCCCCTATGTCCCCTTTTCTTCTAGTCCCCGCTGAGCAGCCTCCCTCCAGGTCCTGGATTGAGCTGAATCCGCCCGACCGGAAAAAGCCAACAGGTGAAAAACCATACCCGTCCGACTGGCCATGGTTGCACGTTCATGCGTCTTAATGCTGTAAAATACATATTTTAACTTTAAATTCTATTCTGTAGTAATAGTTTAGTGTGAATTGTTTTTTCCAGAGTTGCCTTCTGTGTGCTTAACCTGCTTCTCTCCCTGACCCTCACCCCTCAATCTCACAGCCCTGTTCTCAGTCATGTGCTACAACGTGCTCTGTGATAAATACGCCACGCGACAGCTCTACGGCTACTGCCCATCGTGGGCCCTCAACTGGGAGTACAGGAAGAAGTCCATCATGCAGGAGATTTTGAGCTGCAATGCGGACATCATTAGCCTGCAGGTGAACCTCACAGGCCCGAGTTCTGGATCCCAGGGATCTCTTAGGTGGTGGTACTCCAGCATATGAGTCACTATAGACTCATTTTGAGTGTCTTCCTGAGTTCTTTTCATCGGCCAAATGGCTCCTTTAAAATTGGAATGTGTGAATGGGTTAAAGGGGTTCGGAGCTGGGCGCCATAGGCTGATCATCTCCCTAGTAGCTAACCTACTTGCCTTTTTTATGTATTATCATCCAGCCTCGGTCTTTCATCTCTTGAGTATGAAAGTCAATATACAGAATAATAATTGATGTATTTTTTCCATTTTGTCTCTCGGCCACTCATCCCATCATCCAACAGTTTCTTTTCGGATTACGCAGGTTATTTAGAGCTATACTTTCTGTTTTTAATCCACTTTAACCATGAGTCTTTAAAGAGGTACTAGAGGAACTAGGCTCCGTGGGTCTTTAAAAAAAAATTATATATATATCAGTACTGTGCAAAAGTCTTAGGCACCCTAGCTTTTTTAATATAAATGTAGTCTTTGATGTTTAGTTGTCTTCTGCGTTAGTGCCTCAGTAGAAAAAAACACTTTTTAGATTTCTAAAAATTCATTTTCCGAAAGGATAAGGAGTTCTGCAACAGATGGTATGGCCTCCACAGAGCCCTGATCTCAACATCATCGAGGCTGTCTTGGATTAGCTGGACAGACGGAATCAAGCGAGACAGCCAAAGTCTGATTTAAAAACTAAGGAAAATTTTCCAAGATCTACCTGCTGATTGTTTTAAGAAACTGCACAGCAGTAAACCTAAGAGAATTGATGCAAAGCTGGTCACACCAAATACTGTTTTTATGTATCTTCACTTTACAGAATGCTTTACATGTGCCTAAAACTTTTGCACAGTACTGTGTGTGTCCGTCTATGTGTGTATATATATATACACACACACGTGCGTGCGTAAAACCTCCCTATACCCCACAATCAACCCACCCCCTTACAAATGTCCTAATCAACATTTATTGAGCTAACTAATAGGTTTATACTTTGAATTTGATTTAAAATTTAAGCCAGTTACACTTCCAGATCAAAATACAGCAAAGCCAGGTGGCATGTCATCTCAAAGTCTGTAGTTTTTAGAAATTCAAGTCATTTGTTGACAAAAACTATTGACTGGCTGCTCTGGAATGCAATAACTGAGAAACTGAGTAATTAGTGTAAAATATCCACCCTTTTTGCTTGTTAAATGTATTTTTAAAAGTTTAAAATTGAAAATCGCATTGAGCCGACTAATTTACTAAAAGAAGCATGATATTTCCTGTATAGTGTAAATCAGGTTCAAAAGAAGGAAAGGAAGAAGGCGGAGCAACATCCTTGGACAGTCACTGGTTAATAGACCATACCTGGGAATCTCATTGGATAGCCAGCGTCTCACTTACCGTTTGGGCCAATTGTCCAGCTCCTTTAGTCTTAACATGCTCGTTGGTGTAAATGCTTAACACCAAGAAGCTGTTGGCTTCATGCATCACTGGCGAAGAAATTGATTGCGGTTCCATGAAGAGCACATTGCTGAGTCCTTAATCCCAAAAGTTCTCGTGTGTGATTGCTACATGTTACCGTTAAGTTACTGGCCTGGCTGCTTCAGGAAGAACTACTGTATCGGGGGAACAAATACCCGCATCTTCTGTGAATTACTTATACAGGTGATGCAGACGCAAACTGAGGATGGGGGAAGCTCCTTGGCTTTTTTTGGTGGTAAATGTTTCAGGGACCAATTTCTTTTGTTCTACTTTATTTTTACAGGAAGTGGAAACGGAGCAGTACTATAACTACTTCCTGGTGGAGCTGAAGGAGCAGGGTTATGATGGTTTCTTCAGCCCCAAGTCCCGAGCCAGGACCATGTCAGAATGTGACCGAAAGCATGTGGATGGCTGTGCAATATTCTACAGAACAGAAAAGTGCGTTTTCCGTCAAATCTCAAATCACAATGACGCCCACGGATGAGCGTTAACTGCACTGACCAGTTCTTGTGCGGAGCTGTAAACAAGTGGGCAGGTTCAGGTTTCAAGCGCAGACGACAGTTTTCCACTACTGGTGTACCGCAGATAACCGTCTGTTTGCAGGGTTGTGGGGACTCCCCTGTTTATTCTTTTGATTGGATTCCTCTCTCCTCTGTAGGTTCAGCTTGGTGCAGAAGCACACAGTGGAGTTCAACCAGCTAGCCATGGCCAACTCGGAGGGCTCAGAGGCCATGCTGAACAGGGTTATGACCAAGGACAACATTGGCGTAGCGGTGCTGCTGGAAATTCGTAAGGAGATGATGGAAATGTCCTGTAAGTGTATGCACCCCTGACAAAAATACACAGGCACATGTTTTCAAATTCTTCTGTTTTGTACAAGAAGCTTCTTGGTCCTCCATGCAAACAATCTAATCCAAACAATCTAATTTTACTTTCTTCTCCAGCTGGAAAGTCCCTCCATGGAATGGAGAAACAACTCCTCCTAGTGGCCAATGCTCACATGCACTGGGACCCAGAGTACTCGGACGTCAAACTTGTCCAGACCATGATGTTCCTGTCCGAAGTCAAGAACATTGTCGACAAAGCCACACGCAGCCTCAAGCTCTCCTCGGTGTCCGGAGAGGCCAACGCCATCCCGCTCGTGCTGTGTGCCGACCTCAACTCGCTCCCTGATTCAGGTTCGTGGGCGGGACTGAATGTGCCGTCACGATGCGGGATCTATGTATGCTGAGGGGTCAAACTAATAGTTAGCCAACACAATATTTAGGAAGCAGCGTTTGTTGGAGGTGTAATGTTTAATTAAGCAAATTGTCCTTTTTTGTTAACTCATTTCTGCCTTATTTCCTGAGTGATTCCCACTGCTGTGTGTGCGCGTATACTAAACGAGTATATAATGGTTCACTAAAATGTTATTTTCCCGGGTGACTGATGAGTGGTCACTGATGGCTGTTTGTTTGACACAGGCGTGGTGGAGTACCTCAGCACCGGCGGCGTGGACTGCACCCACAAGGACTTCAAGGAGCTGCGCTACAGCGACAGTCTGACCAACTTCAACAGCAACGGCAAGAACGGCGCCTCCAACAGTAGGATCACGCACGGCTTCAACCTGAAGAGCGCCTACCAGAACGGCCTGATGCCTTACACCAACTACACCTTCGACTTCAAGGTGAGCCCTGGCGCCCGGTGGGGTTGCCTTTATCCGGGCCTTTATCTCACAACTTTACGCTTATTCCAGTGTGTAATGGGATATTTACATTAATTTACATTACTCAGGTGACTGTTAATTTAATATGGACTAGCTGCCCTAGGGCTTGGCATAAAAGATCTGTGTGCGTGTGTGGTGATTGATATGTGCAAGTAGAAAATATTGATGCTTGATTGATCTTTTTTTTGTTGCCACTTTGCAGGGCGTGATTGATTACATCTTCTACTCTGAGCCACAACTCAATGTTTTGGGGATCTTGGGGCCACTTGACCCCCACTGGCTTATTGAGAACAATATCAGCGGCTGCCCGCACCCCCATATCCCCTCTGATCACTTCTCCCTGTTTGCACAACTGGAGTTGATCCTGCCCAATCTGCCCCCGGTCAATGGAATCCACCTGCCATGCCGCAGGTAGTCCCCCGAGCCACCAGGGGGAGCTGCTGCTTCACTTCTATTTTCTGTAAACTTAAGCAGAAAAAAACAACCTGTAGAAATCAGTCATAAATTATGAGGAGTGAGGTATGGCCAGCAGGGATTTTTTTGTTATGTATATTATATTTTTTTGTTAAGTCATTTTAATTGAAAAAGCTTAAATCAATTGTGTCCCTCCCAACCCATTATGCTTTTGTTAGACCTTTGGACTACAAGGATGTTTCTCATTTTTCACCCCTCCACGGTTGACCTTCAAATTTTATGTACTGCCCCAGAGTCGAGTTTTACTAAGCGTTGAGATGTATGCAGTCATGCCTAAAGCGATGCAGGTTTTGCACGATGTCCCAACCTTGTGTCATGAAGGAGGAGCCCTGACTCGCACAGGAGTGTTGAGTTCCAAGTACCACCGTGGCTTTATTAGGCTACTGATTGACTGTTGTGCGTTTACCAGCTGTCGCGATGGGCCGTTCATTCACTTTCCCTTGGTTTCCTGGCAATGTGTACCCTGTAACACACTCCTGTGTTATGGAGGGTGTCATTGACTTCTGAAACCGACTTGGTAGTGTAGGGGAGCACAGGCCAAACTCCACTTTCACACTTCCCGGTGCTGAAACTTGCTCTCCTGGTGCTACAAGTCCCCTCTGACTTTGGTTTTTCTACCAAATGGTGCAATTTTTCGTGTAACAAGTGCAGAAGTACATTCAAAAATTTGCCTAAGCACTGCTGTTTTGTTGTGTGATTTGAGGAAAGAATGATGGCGGTCACTTTCTAGCGGGTACTAGTCAATTCAAATTTTAATAATGTAAGTGTGATAAGCATCTGGGTGTTTTCCTGCTGTCCAGGTAATCCTGGATGGTATTTGAATTGCTGCACATAATTGCCTGTAACTTGAGGTAATCAAATTGAGATTTTGTACATTTAAAAATTGCATTATTTTTTGAGGCCAAATGCCGCCTCCTTGTCACACATCTGTTCCTCTTCAGGGTGGGGATTAGGAACAGTTTGAGTCTGTTTAAAACATGCAAAGAAATACCAGAGTATGTTAATTAATGGAGGTTATTTAGATAATGAACCAGCACGTCTCTCTCCATCTCTGGCTTAGGGAAGAATAGATGGCTCCTTCATCATGGGCTAATTTCCCCGCAAGTTACTTGAGAGGTTGGATCTGAGAACTATTGATTGACTAGCATTCTTAATGGTGAGCGAGGTTGACGCTCTTTCATTGGCACCAGCGCGCACACACACACACACACAACAAACGCACACAGACGCCTGTAGCATCGTCTTAGAAGCCAGTAGTGACCTTCCCCAGCCATGAATTCCATACTTCGCTCCCGGGGTTTTTCACACAAGTGTTTGTATAAAATAGAAATTTGAATTTTACCTTTTCATGATTGTATATGAACCATAAAAGACCTGATTTATGGCATTTTTCTACTTATAAATTATGATCAGATTTGGAACAAGTGATTGTATTGTAAACTAAGGCTAAATTTTTATCTGCTTATTGTTAAGAGAAATGAAAATGACCAGCTTGTAAAGAATACTACAAAAAGAGGTTCCGCCAGGTTTTTGCTGACACCGTTTGCAGTCTCCTGGGTTACATTTACTATGTACTGGTCCTTGGTTTTATTTCCCCCTTTTTTAAATTTTAGAGCATTGCACTCTTTCATTCGTGGCTGGAAGACACAATTTGTCAATCATCTCGCCCATTAAGGCAGCTGGCTGTAACCGTGTGCACATATGTCAGAAAGAACTCAAAGTACCCCCCCCCCCCGAAAACCTAATAAATGCCCGTGGAACCAGTAGTCTGAATGTTCCTAGAGACGCAGCACTCTGTGTGACCTACCGAGCAGTGATCAGAGATCGCTGCTGTGTAGAGTCAGCTGCTTTGTGGCCTAGCTCCATCTCCCTCTGTCTCCGTTCATTGGATTGTTGAGGGAAGCGGAGGCGTCTTGGCATTCTCTGATTTTACCGCTGGCAGTGAGAAGGACTCTGGGCCGTGGGTCTTCCCCGCCCCTTTCCACCTCTGTGCGGACGTTAATGGGAACGCTGTGCCTCACCAGTTCTGTCCTCAGCTTTCACTGCCTGTGCCATCAGCAAACACCTGAGTAACCTCCTTTTTCCATTAAAAAAAAAAAAACACTTGATTTTATGGAGTTATGTTGTTTGGCTTTTTATTTTTATTTTTTAGTATTAGCTGTGACATTTGATGTTATTTGCTTTTCATGGAGGTTTGATTTTCTAATCTGGTGAAGAAATGACGTTGAAGGTAAACGGGGCGTTTTGGCTGCGGAGTTTCAGTTTTCAGTTTTCCTCCTGGAAATCCCAGTTCTCACTCTAAATCCGCATAAAGACCTTTCAGCCCTTTTAACTCAGGCAGTGCCGTTTTAACCTGCTGTGCATCCTTGAGTTTGTGTACAGTTTAGTCCCTGACTATTCTCTCACCTCTGTGTATTTGTGCCATTTGATGAATACTACCATGCAGCCAAGTGTCAGCTCTGTTTTAGGGGGAAAGGGGCATGTTTTCATTTTGGGATTAAGGCTTCTCTCTCTTAAGCCATTTGTGCTTAGACCTACAAATCTTCTGGACCACAGCGCCTTTGCAAAATCCCGCAGGCCACTTTAAAGTATGAAATGTGTAAATTATTCTCAGTGTGCAAATAACACCACCATGTACGGTCTGGGTTTTAACAAGAAATGAATTGACAAGCACTTAAGGTAGATCATTAGTGCAGCTACTCTTAAACAGTCTGGTCACCTTTTAAAAATACTTTTGTCTCCATACAGAAGTTGAAATTTTAATTTTTTTTTTTTTTTTTATGAAGAGGGTGGAAAAAATGGTAAATGGTATGTTTGTCCTTGTCCAGGACCTGGTCTTTATTTTGTTTCCTCTTGCCTTGTGTTTTTGTTTTTGAAAAAAGCGTATGTCCACTTTATAATGACCTTAAATTGCTCATAGTATTGTAGTAGATTTAAAAATAGCTTTTTTTTTTTTTGTTTTTTGTTTTTTGTAAAGTGTGAATAAAAGGTGTATCTTGTTTCCTTTCTAAAAAATGTATTGTGTTGTTGCATATATCATGAGTTTCAGTAGTATTACGATTGCTTGGATGTTGGTTTTTCCATTTAACCATTTAAAAAAAAAAATCATACTATTCAACCAAATGATATATATATTTTTAAATAGAATCGTCAGCAAGCTGAAATGTGAATGTGTATGGTCGCTAACTGAGGTTCAAGACGCTTTTTGAATTGTGGCTTTAAAAAAAAAAAAAAAGCCCTTCGGAGAGCGAGAGAGAAATGGCCAGTGTCACCAAACGTGAATCTCCAAACTGTATCCTGAGCTTTATTAGGAAGGTCACAGTAGGCTAGCGGATTGGCGGCGGCGCGCAGACCCCAGGGGGCTGCCCTGCTTCCTCACCAGTCGATGCTTTAGTAGAGCACTGTTGAAGTGGCGTGAGACGTGTATGTTTTAAACACAGCGCAGCAGGTAGAGATAATATTGTAGAGAGAATCTACTAATGCACCATCTCGGTGTCCGTTGTGTTTCTTCGTGGTGAACTGCGTTTCTGAGTTTGTTTCCTGCTACCCTCAGGCCCCTCGTTTCCTCTCTGTGCAGAGGCGGCTGCTCTCCCGCACGGACCAATAGCCTACATTGCGTTAGAGTTGTAGTACTGGCCACGCATGGGACAATATAGGGTGATGGGCGACGCAAACTCCCGTTCCCGTTTTAAATGAGGTTTAATATTAGAGGTTGGTGATGACGTGGGGGGCGGTCACTTCCTCGTATGTCACTGGCTCGCGATATTCGAACGACGACCTTTGCTTTAGCCCCCCGAAAACTCCGGAAACTTGGCAATAATCGTAACCAGTTTTGGAACCAGTTTTTGTAATTTATCGACCATTTCTATAACATCATTCACATTACAGACCAGTTAGGGAATAAAATTCTACAGGGTCGCAGCTTGGTGACATCCCCCGACTCCGCCTTTCACCACCACAATCACGGCCGACCCAAGCACGACCTCCCCTTGCATCTTGTATATTTCCTCCCTTTTCCTTCCCAATGCCAGTAGCGGTAGTTGTTCGCTGATCAGGATCCTCCATCTGTAGCCGGCCGGTATATATGTATGTTTCACTATGTAATGCACTGGACCAACTCTTGTTTACCATTCGTGGAATACCAGCAAAACACTTGCACAAAGTTTAAAAAGAATGTTAAGTTAATAAAAAAGGCAGCTGTTTTTAAATCATTATTAGGAACTGTATAGAGGCCGAATGGTAAACAAGGCATTTCTGTTTTATCATTAGCAGTCTTGGTTATATTTGAACTAGTTTGTTTATGACAGGGTCAGCTTGTTTCCTTTACACCCATGTATTTTCCTACTTATGGTTGACAATAAATTCTATATCTGTTTCATTCCCTGTGTGCTGTAGTTCCTTTACGCTGGGTCCTTAAAAAAACCCACAGTGCTCTTCTTTGAAATGTTTTAATTAAAAGCCACGTTGCGGAGGATTACCACACTCAACGCCATTGCGTCCGAGGGAGTTTACCTCTCGCCAATTTTTTTTCTTGTATGTAATACTTGGGCTGAAGTGATGTCATTATAGTCAGCAAATGGATTATTCGACCCACTTTCCAAAGTAGTGTATCTCTGGTATTTTGGCTTTTGTCACCGCTATCATTTTCTGAAATATTCAATGGACTTGAACTTCTGTCCATGATGATTACTATGTTTTCCTGACTTCCCTGGCATCAGAGCAAGGTAGCCCAGATAATTGTTTGAACTGATTATAGCTGAAGTTGTAACGCGAGTGCTGTAGTTGTGTTATACAACATGCCGCTAGGTGGTGCTGAGCGCACACAAATGCCTGTTGCGCGTATTTAGAAGCTGTGTGTACAAGTATCCGTGATGTAGAAAACCTTCCCTCCTGCTAGAACAGTCCAACATCAGAAACTCTGTATTTGAAGAGCTTGAATTTGGTTTTGCAGTCTGGTCAACTTTTATTAGAATTTGATGTCCACTATATAAATCTAGTCCAGAGTAATACTTAAGCTGTCACAGCAATCCAGGGCAGCTTGTCTTGCGTTGGAATTACAAAGTGTAGAGATGGATGACTATATGTAAAGACCTGGTTTGGGCCATTGGTTTGTATGTGATGACCCTTGATTATTTTTATTGTATTAAATGGATGCAGGCATTATGTGATGATGAATGGAGATGGGTAACGAGTGATCCTGGACTAAAGGCGGAGCCCAGCCACTGTATTTCAGCCTCTCCAAATTGCAGGTATTGGTAGTTCTAGAGTTGGACTTGTGACGGGATGGTTGCATATTCTAATCCTTAAACCCTGTTAGCAGTTTTAGCAAACTGCTTGACTTGGTACTAACTGTCTAGCTTCATAAATGGGTAGTGTACAAACTGCAAGCTGTCGGAGTTGCCCTGGATCAGAGGGTATGCTAGTTATTAATTTGAATAAATTTCTGTTGATGTCATTGTCGGGTATATCCATCACTTTGTCCTTTTGCATGAGGATAGAGACTTGCTCTGTACTTGGTGGTAGAAGGTGGAAAACTGGCGTCTTAATTGTTATTCCAGTGATGCTTGTGGTAACAATGTTTTCCATTACGGTCAAAGAAGACTCTAGAAACAAACTCAATTTTAAACTCTAAAAAGGGAGCTGGTTTAGACATGGATGCAGAAAATAAATGAAAGCCTCCTTTAGTTCTTGAATCACCCAGGTGGTATTTAACAAGTTCTACGTCGGGTGATCTCGTCACCGACCTCTTAAGTCAAAACATCTAGATGGAGGTTAGCACTATGCCAACAATCCGTTGACAGTTTTGCATTGGTTTCACGTCAGGCGTTGAGTTCAGATGTAGGTTTCCTTTTTGCTAACTTATTTTTTGTTGATAATTTGAGTGATGACTCTGGAAGTGCATAATGGAAGTAAGTTTTCTGAAATGGAACGTTGACAACATTAAAAACTACACCTGTCAATGTTGAGAATTTGACTTTCTTCTTGCATGTTGGAATGAAACGTAGATCATTTCCCCCCCATTGAAATCAGGCAGGTTCTGATCCAGTTCTGTTCCACTTTGGTATTTGTTTACACGTTTGACTTCTCCGCTTTCTAACACAGACACAGACTGTGTCAGTGCACTTCAGGGCTCGCCGACTGTTCCTTTGTGTTGACGTGGCAGTGAGCAGCTGGGAGCCCGTAAAGTGATAGCAGATGTACAGTTCTCACGGGGGGGGGGGGGGGGGGGGGGGGGGGGGGGGGGGGGGGGGGGGGGGGGGGGGGGGGGGGGGGGGG
>JAOYSI010000005.1:2489131-2510518 GCA_025775065.1 Hiodon alosoides | reverse complement strand
TCATCCACATAACAATGAAACCCTTAGTGCCTTCTCAGTACTATCTCCTGTTCGAAAACCTGACTGAAATGTTTAGAGTTTAGAAATTCTAATAACTGCTGGGCAACTACTTTCCCCAGTATTTTAGACAAAAAAGTAATTGGCGCTACTTTGAGAGACTCGGGGACACATCCTGATACTGAAGACGCGTTAACAATGTTTAACATTAGTTTAGACGTTACTGAGAGAATCTTTCAACAACTTCGTTGGTATTGGGTCAAGGAAACAAGTTGACAATTTTGATGGAGATAAGCTGTTCAATTTCACTTAGCTCAACGGGAGAAAAGCTATCAAAACAAGTTCTGGAATTACTTTCCACGGGAGGTTCAGAGCGAACTTCTGCAGATGAGATCACCCTTGTCTCAGTTCTAATTTCGAATTACAAATCTTTTTACTAAAGAATTGCGTGAAGTCCTTGCTACTATGATACAGACTCAGGTTATCTATCCCTTGAGTTTTGGTTATTTTGGCTAATGTATCAAAAAGAAATATTGGGTTGTTTTAGTTTTCCTCATTTAGTTTTGAGAAGTATTCAGAGCGAGCACCTACCAACGCACATTTATAATTACGAACGCTGTAGTTTGGATGTGCGTCAGTTGCGCTCCAGTTTACGACATTCCTGCTTTAATTTCTGCATATTATCAGTGTACCACAGGGAGAGTTTATTATGCTTTATTTTTTTCATTCTCAGAGGAGCAACCCGATCTAGAGTTCCACTTAATGCCTTGTTATAGATATCTAGCCTTTCATCCACTGAGGTAATTCTAATGAATATTCTTTCCTCAGGTAAAACATTTGGCAGCTCTTTGATAAACTTTAGCATCATACTTGGATTAATTGAACGACTCATAAACTGCTTCTGCTCTGGGACCTTGGAATTTGTCAACTGAATTACAAATGTAGTAAGAAAGTGATCAGAAAGTACCGGGTTGTATGGAAAGACGGATCAATTTTCAACATCAACATCAAGACTAATAACCAGATCTAATGTATGGCTGTGACGATGCGTGGGTTCTGCCACGTTGGACCAACCCAAACGTATCCAATATAGAACTGAAGAATTTTTTTAATGAATCGTCATCACTCTCAATATGAATATTAAAGTCTCCAGCAATCAATAATTTGTCTGCAGTAAGTGCTAGGATTGATAAAGTCACCAAACTCTCGTAAAAATTCTGTATATGGACCCAGCGGCCTGTAGACATTAGCTAATAAAAAGCTTGGTTTGTGAGCCATTATTACCATTAATCTGTAAGACAAATCAAAAACATCGTAAATTCGTTACACATGCCGGCGTTAACGACATCCGACAGACAGTACGAAGTTTTGAAACATAAAATTACAATTAAAAACAAACCAGTTCCTCTGTAAGAGAAATACTTCGAATGAGGAATTGGTTGCCAAAACTGCAAAAAAAAAAAAAGTTTGTCTGCTGGACAAACCATCTGGAGTGTCCTGATTAAGGGCTATGTATTCCTCCGGTTTTAGCCAGGTTTCAGACAGATTTAAGATATCAACATAATTGTCCATTATTACTCCACTCACAAGACAGGCCTTTGAGTTAAAACATGTAATATTTAGTAAACCAATTCTTAACATGGTTTCAGATTGTTTATTGTTAAGAGATACAGGATTACTACAGTGAATGTTGATGAGATTTTTATAACCAACATTTCTGTCTATTAATGACTTTCTTTTAACATGGCGGGGAAAAGACACAGTCTCAATATTGTTTCTAATCTCAGTCTGGTTCCTAATCACGGATTCGGAGAAGCAGTCAGGCATCAGTGTAAGACCAAATGCCTGTTTCCTGGCTGGTGCCAATAGCTGTCAACTAGAGCTATTATTTAGGCTATTTGCTATGTTTTTCGATAGTAGAAGAGAACCTCTCCCGCTCGGGTGGAGTCCGTCTCTCTTCACAACGGCAGGCTTTCCCCACATAGAATTATTATCTTTTAAAAGCTACATGGTTTGATGCACACCAGTCAGTCAGCCTGCGGTTTAGTGACGAGAGTCTGCTGTAGATCTCATCACCTCTAAAAGTGGGAGTGGGCCTAGAGTAAATTATAGTCTGACAGAGGTTTTGCTGTCTTACGTACCGCTATAATTTTATGTTTCAAAACTTCGGACTGTCTGTCGGATGTCGTTAACGCCGGCATGTGTAACGAATTTACGTTTAGCTTTTGCCAGTGTTTTTAAATTTGATTTGATATCAGACACTCTGGCACCCAGATGACAACTTACTATGTTCACTGGTGACTCTAGACGCAGTTTTCTAACAACGGAGTCGCCAATCACAAGCACTTTGTCAGTAGGCATATTACTGAGTGGGGAGAATTTATTAGATGACCAAATTGGTTGCATCGTTGAATTTCTGCAAATATGCTTCCTCCGAACCGTAACAAAATCTGGCTGCTCAGATTGAGCTGTGACCCAGTGAGATCCCCTGTCTGATGCACCCGGGGCAGAAACAGTAGAGTTTATAAAATTCTCATATTCTCTAATCTGGCGAAGCCTCCGGATGCCCACCTCTAACTCGGCTAACTTCTCTGCCAATTCCATGTTATTACATTTCTTAAGAAATTTATCGGAACCGCTAGTATTGACGGAGCTAACTAAAAACATGTTGCACTGTGTGCACAGCAGATTCAAATCTAAAGCCATACTCATGTTTTGAGGACAATGGTTTCGTCGACTGGTCCGGCGATACAATCTGCTTCAATTCGATTTTTATTTTATGAAACAAACCACAACCACCACCAAAAGGTTTAATTCTGATTTAAGTGACTAAAAATATAAACCTTGGAGTAAAGATTGTGCCAACGGATCTAATAAGAAGGGGCAAATCTTCAGATACAAATGGGACATGGAGACAAAGCATCTCCCATGTGTGATAAGGCAAACTAGGAACACAAACAAAAGTTTTCTGACTTCTTAACCAATTCTCAGCCCCCCCTCAAATAGCCTCCCTTTACCCTTTAAATACCCACCTTCCTAAATCACCCTCCAACCATAAAATGGCCAGAAAGTACCAGGATGTGTGGGAAAATTGATAATTTTTTTTATATCAACCCAGAGCTAATAACCAGGTCCAATGTATAGCTTCGACAAACGTGGCCATTACAATCAACATGAATATTAAAATCTCCAGTCTCTGAAGTAACTGCTAGTTTTGATTTTAAAAAGTAAAATTTCTTTATATGGATCTGGCGGCCTATAGACATTAGCTAACACAAAGCTTGGTTGTTAGTGGGGGCCATTATTACCATTTTTTCACTGAGCCATGTAAAACTCCATGTCTAAACGGCAAGAAATCAGATGAGTCATCGTCAACTTTAACAAACTGAAATCTATTTGTAAATATGATCACAACCAAGAGAGAGTAGTCCGTTTTATGCCTATATGGGTGTCTAGTCTTCTCAAGAAGATGTGCTGATCTATAGGACCAACGGCAGTACTCAAGTCATGCATTACTAGAACAGACCTCCTATTATCAGATGCCATAAAAATATAATTTACAAACTTAACAAGTGCTGTCTCAGTGCTATGTCCTGAGCGAAAACCTTATGGAAATGTTTCTAAAATATAAGAATCTAGAAGTTCCAGTAACTGCTGAACTACTAGTTTCTCCAATATTCTAGACTAAAACGGCAAGTTAAATACTGGCCTAAAGTTCTTTGGATGTAAATTTGATTCTTTAAAGTTGGCTTTATTACAGCTACTATTTTTAGGGACATATCCTGATACTAAAGCTGCATTAACAATGTATAGCATCCGTTTTGACGGCCTTTGAGTAACTGGGTCAAGAAAACGGATGGATATTTTTGATGACGAAATAAGTTTTTCTGTTTCAATAAACTCAACAGGTGAAAAGGAATTTTTTCTGCCGAGGAAGAGATGGCCTTTATCTTCTCACACAAGAGGTCCTTGCTGCTATGATAACAGGCTTAAGTTATCTATCCCTTGACTCTTGCCTATTTTGGCTGCTGTTTCAAAAATAAATCTTTAATTGTTTTTTTTGTTCTCGTTTTGTTTGGTATTCTATGACGATCAGTGTCTTCGCTTAACTTGCTTATAGAAATAAGGAGAATCTTTATAAGGCAAAATCCTTCTTCAGATACAAATGGGACATGGAGACAAAGCATCTCCCGTCTGTGATAAGACAAACTAGGAACACAAAAGTTCCGTACTTATTTTTACCATTTTTTCACTGAGCCCTCTGTAAAACAATGACCTTTAATGAGGAATAGCTAAAGCCAAAACCTAAGAAAAAGCGAGTTACGAAAAATTGTGGCAACACAACCAGACTCTCTTTGACCACGGTTTTGGCTGCTAGAGAAACTACCAGTTGCTCTTTACTTAATATGTTATTGCGGGACAGCATTGACCTGCTTGTGCTCTCTCTCTCCTTCTCAGAAAAGACTCACTTATTACCACATATAATATATCGTATGTACAAGACGCCTGCTTTTAGTTTTGTTTGAGTGACACTTATTTGCTGCAGCAGTGGTCTCTTTAAACATGTGTTCTCATCTGTCTCCTTAGGGAACTGCTGTTAAATAATAACCAGCTGCGGGTTCTACCTTTTGAGCTGGGAAAATTGTCCCAGCTGCAAACTCTTGGATTGAAAGGTGAGTTGCAGTTGCCTTGACTTCAACTCCTCACTGAAAATAGTTTCTTTCCTGTCAAATCATTAGGTTGTGAAGTGTTGCTGGAGGAGTTATTAAGCAAATTTTGATAGTTTGGGATTTACGTGTTTGTGTAAGTCAATTCTGATTTGGATTAGCCTGCATTTAACTTTTTTTTTATTTTTTTTTATTCAGTACCAAAGGGTATTATGTACAAACATTTAAAAAAATATTCTCTTTTGCTGCAGGAAACCCTCTTGCACAAGAAATAGTTAGCATCTATCAGGAACCTGACGGGACACGTCGGCTACTTAACTACCTGCTGGACAACCTTGCCGTCACCTCCAAAACTTGTGGGTTCAATTAATTTAGTGTGTCATGTCTCCAACCCCACAGAGCTTTTCACTTACTCTCCAAAATCTTGTAGAATAAGTGTTTGTTATTTTTAAGTAGATTCTATTTGTAATTGGAGGTTATGTGTCGTCTCTTCATGGTTGGGTTAGACTAAACAATTGCTCAAAATGACTATAATGTTAAACTCAATGTCTGTATGATTATCATATCTTTCCTTGAAATCCCCTCCGTTCTCCATTGTTTCAGTCTCCAGAGACCAGCCCCCTCCCCGGTCCTGGATCGTACTACGAGATCCTGACCAGAAACAGCCAGCAGGTTAGCCGTTCTTCTGGCTCTTGAAAATGCAGCATTCTCCTCTCTCTTTGCTAAATATGCTTCCAGTCATGCAACTGGCTTAAAAATGTGGTGCTGATGCAATAATTGCGATAACACTCACCCATTAATGTCTTATTTCTTTTATTAAATAGATTAATTAGTTTTTTTGCATGTAGACCACAGGAAATACAAGACAAGTAATTTAACAAAGTTTTAATAATTGCGGTAAACATTTCTTCCCATCAAATAAAGTAGTCCCAAGTGGTTATTATGCTAACATTCATGTAGAACAATCATTCTGATGTTCAAAATGTAATGAATCAATCAGTTTATTTTTATAAAGAGCTTTTCACATTTTTCCATGTCACAAAGACGCTTTACATACAGAGAAATACAATATTTCCCAGGCCTGACCCCCCAAAAGCATGCCAGTGGCAACAATGGCAAGGAAAAACTCCCCAGGAAGAAACCTTGAGAGGAACCCGGCTTAATGGGGGAGCCCATCCTTCGCTGGCCGGCGCTAAGAGCTGAATTAAAGAATTTAATACCCATATTGTTTGATGCCCTCCAGTAGAGGAGTTCCAAAACATTGTAATATCTGGAGGAGACGGGTGGGGGCCCAGATGGCTTGAGTCCAGTCTAAAGGTCCACTGGTTGCTGTGGTGAAAGTGATGCCGTCCTGCAGGATGCCTCACGTGATTGCTCGAAAGAGAGCGAGAGCGCATTGTTAATGCTTACCTACTAACTGTGCGTTAATATTAAGATATAAACTCCATGTGTTAATGTCTTATGACGGCACATCTGGAATGCAGACTGACCTGTAGAACGGAACTAACTGCATTATACAATGTTTTCTGTCCTCTGCTTTCTTTCCCGATAGCTTTGTTCTCAGTCATGTGCTATAACGTGCTGTGTGACAAGTATGCTACACGTCAGCTCTATGGCTACTGTCCATCCTGGGCCCTCAACTGGGACTACAGGAAAAAGTCTATCATGCAGGAGATCCTGAGCTGCAATGCAGACATCATCAGCCTGCAGGTGAGCAGTGCAGAGTTGTCATGCAGGATCTAAGGAAACTGGGCCCGAATTGGCTTCATTCCAAAATCAGGGTTTTTTTTTAAATGTTGATTGGTGGCTAACATCAATATAATTTATTCTTTTTAAATGTTGTTAGAGTAATTTAAAACGTTTTTTCTCTCTAAACGACCAGTTCAAATGCTTATTCTACTCAAAGAAATATATATTTAAATGTTAATGGTATAAGCAAAGCGGTTATTAGACGTATCGTTGGTGTTAACATACCTTATTATATAAGTGTTTAAACATTTGGAGTTAGTGCTTCGTTTGGTGTGGTGTGATTTTTATAGTTGTGCTTCAGTTTTAAACTGAAAGTTACTACAACTGCCTTGCATATCATGTTAAAGCTAGAGGCAGAAGTGGTTGTTTGTGACGTAATTTATATAGTGCAACGTTTCTTAGTGGTGGTCCTGAGGACCAACTGCTTATGTTTGATATTGTTCCACATTCTTATGATTTGGAATGATTAAGATTGTAAATACTTTGTGGTTTTTATCAGTCATTTGTGAAAGTGTATATGTTGTTTAAAAAAAAAAAACTCCTATTTTACCAATATTTTTACCTGTTTTATAATTAATATAAGCACTAATTTATTTTTTGTTCATTTGTGCCTTTTTAAGTGCATAGTATTAACTCTTGCCTTAAATAGTGAGTTTAGATTTTAAAACTGTCATGACTTGGAATGATGTGATTAAACAACCACTAATATTGCAAATTCTTGCTATATCGACTTTACATTGATTTGTTGAAAAATGACCATTTGTTTTGGTTTCACAGGAAGTTGAAACTGAACAGTACTTCAATTTCTTCCTAGTGGAGCTGAAAGAACAGGGTTATGATGGGTTCTTTAGCCCAAAGTCACGGGCCAGAACTATGTCAGAGTCGGACCGTAAGCATGTGGACGGCTGCGCAGTATTTTTCAAGACGGAGAAGTAAGTAAATTTACGGGTGTTGCAGGTCTGACTTTTTCTTCTGCCATTTTTAAAAACTTTGTTACCTCTCCTCTTGCCTTCAGGTTTTGCTTGGTGCAGAAACACACAGTGGAGTTCAACCAGATTGCCATGGCAAACTCTGAGGGTTCAGAAGCCATGATAAACCGGGTCATGACAAAAGACAACATTGGTGTTGCTGTGATTCTAGAGCTGCGCAAGGAGATGATGGAGCAGTCCAGTGAGTGTTTCCATCACATATACCCTTATTGATTGTTTGTTTGTTAAAGATTTTAAAAAACTAATTAAAAAAAGTATTAGTGAACAATTCTGTTTTTTAAATGCAGGAAAGTATATATCCTTCTGAAAACGTGTATACAGTGCCGTGAGAAAGTATTTGACCCCTTCAATTTTGAGTTCAATTTCACTAGCCGCACCCAGGCCCGATTACTGCCAGACCTGTTGAATCAAGAAATCACTTAAATGGAACCTGTCTTACAAAGTTAAGTAGGCTAAAAGATCTAAAAAAGCAACACATCATGCCTCGATCAAAATAAATTCAAGAGCAGATGAGAAACAAAGTCATGTATCAGTCTGGAAAGGGTTACAAAACCATTTCTTAGGCTTCGGGACTCCAACGAACCACGGTAAGAGCCATTATCCACAAAAGGCGAAAACTTGGAACAGTGGTGAACCTTCCCAGGAGTGGCTGGCCTACCTAAATTACTCTAAGAGCGCATCGACGACTCATCCAGGAGGTCATAAAAGAACAAGGAACAACATCTAAATAACTACAGGCCTCGCTTGCCTCAGTTAAGGTCAGTGTTCATGATTCAACCATAAGAAAGAGACTGGACAAAAATGGGATCCATGGGAGAGTTCCTAGGCAAAAGCCACTGCTGACCAAAAAGAACACAAAGGCTTGTCTCACATTTGCCAAAAAACTTCTTGACGATCCCCAAGACTTTTGGGACTTCTATGAACTGACGAGACAAAAGTTGAACTTTTTGGAAGGTGAGAGTCCTGTTAGATCTGGCGTAAAACTAACACAGCATTCCATAAAAAGAACCTCATACCAACAGTCAAACATGGTGGTGGTAGTGTGATGGTCTGGGGGTGCTTTGAAGATTCAGGACCTGTACGACTTGTTGTAATTGATGGAACCATGAATTCTGCTCTCTACCAGAAAATCCTGAAGGAGAATATCCGGCAATCAGTTTGTGACCTCAGCTCAAACGCACTTGGGTTATACAGCAGGATCCGAAACACACCAGCAAGTCCACCTCTGAATGGCTTAAAATAAACAAACTAAATGTTTTGGAGTGGCCTAGTCAAAGTCTGAACTTAAATCCGATTGAATTGCTGTGGCATGACCTTAAACAGGCCGTTCATGCTCAAACCCTCCAATTTGGCTGAATTAAAACAATTCTGCAAAGAAGTGGGCCAAAATTCCTCCACAGCGATGTGAATGACTCATGACCAGTTATCGCAAACGCTTGATTGCAGTTGTTGCCGCCAAGGGTGGCACAACCAGTTATTAGGTTTAGGGGGCAATTACTTTTTCACATGAGGCCAGGTAGGTTTGGATAGCTTTTTTCTCTTAATAAATGAAATCATCATTTAAAAACTGCTTTTTGTATTTCCTCGGGTTATCTTTGTCTAATATTAAAATTTGTTTGACGATCTGCCACATTTAAGTCTGATATATTATGCAAGAAACTAAGAACTCAGGAAGGGGGCAAATACTTTTTCATGGCACTGTATGTTGACCATCAATTAAGTTACAGGTTCAGCTCTAAAAACAGCGAGTGTTCCAGCTGAAACATGCTTCAACTGTTAAAACCATGTTCTTGCAAAGTTCTCCCGTCTCCGCAGTGATAAATGGAAAAAGTGGAATAACTAAAATTATTGCAAAAATTTTCACCAAGTTTGTAACATTACTGCAAGGAAGTTTCAATAAGCTAGTCTATGGAAGGGCTGTAGCTAAATTTATGTATACAAATAAATATGTATGCATTTTGGTAATGATATCATTGCTTATTAAATTTGCTTTATTGAAAAACTTTGACATCAATGTATTGGTTAGGGAAGTGCAGTTTTGTGAATTTCAGTTCGGTGTAGTTTTACTTTTTCAAAAAAAGAAAAGGAAAAACTAGTTTTTTTTCTGTATTTTGGATTAATTTAGCTTCATTAAAAAAAGTTGAGATGTTATAGTATCTGAGTATGAAAATTGTTGGAAGAAAGCATAATTGCCATTTTAATCTGTAGTGTCCATAGGTACCCTTGTCCATCTGATTTCTTTAACGTTATTCTGTATTTAAAAATCTGGGCTAGGACTGCCCTGGAGATGAATTGCCGCATCTCATCTCCCACAGTGAGGGGCAGGGGAAAAAATACTCCAGAAAAGCAGAATGCAGTTGGAAGCTGACAGGCCAGGGTAGAGTTAAACGCAATTCAGTGTTTGTGCGGCAATTAAGTTGTCTCGGCAGGAATAAACTATGGCGGCATGTAAAAAGTGGCGAGATGGAAGGTAATATAGCCAATGAAGGTGGCTGGAGCAAAGCCAGGCCAACGATGGTAAAATTCCACCCTCCATCTCAGTACTTACGATGGCTAAAGGATCGACTGAACTTTGAAAAGGCTCTATCACCCGATTTAGCTTTTGCTATTCTTGGTGCAGTCAAAAACTGAAGTACACTCTGAGAATTGTAGGGGACTAGAAGGTCATTTAAATACAAAGGCCCAAGGCCATTTATTGCCTTAAAAGCAGTAGCACCTTAAAGTCAGCATGGTGCTCTATCAGTAATCGGTCTAGTGAGGCTAAAACTGGCGTGATGTGGACATATTTTTTTGCTCCTGCTAAGATCCTGGCCACAGCATTTTGCAGTTTGCAACGGTTTTGTCTGTGGGCTGCCTGAAAGAAGAACATTACAGTAGTTTGGTCTACAGGGTCACAAAAGTATGGATACATTTTCCTGTATCCTATAGACATAAAAACATATTGGATTTTAGCAATGGTTCCAAGATGGAAAAATGCTTTTTTTTGTTGTGTTTTTAACATGGTATTCAAATGAGAGATCTGGGTTAATTGTTACCCCAGGGTCTTTGATTAGCATGTATTAGTTGAAGAAAAGGGGGCCTAAGACCGAACCCTGTGAAACACTATACCACTTGTCTAACTTGACCATGAACCTCTTTGGCATTAAGTTTCCCCTTCCAAGAGAGAACTTCACTGCCTGATTCCAGACCTCCTTGAGCTTGGACATGATGGTCACGTTTTCATTGATAACAGGTGGCTTAAAAAGAGCATTAGTTTTGCTTCACTGACAAATCAGACCAGGGTAGATGTCCCTCACCAGCCGGTCCACTGGGTAGTTCCTCCTGTCATCTTCACTTTGCTCCCTCAAGTAGATGCCATACCTCAGGATATCCCTCACAGTTGGCAGTTCAGACACCAACAGCTCCCGCCCTTTGTCAACAAGATTCCAACAAAAACTTCATGTCTTCCTTGTTCTGACTTTAGCCATTTCTTCCACCAGTTCATAACTCTAGTCTAACGACTATTGTTTGAATCAATGAAATTCTCACTCAAATTGATGTAGGTTAGGGTTATCAGAATTAAAAATTATTCAGATTTGTGTTCTACACACCAAAATACATTATTTGAACACCCCTCTCAATTGATTTACAAAAAATGCGGACTATAGCCCACCCTAACGGATCATTGTCTTTTTCCAGCAAACATTTTACAACTAGTATTTCAAAGCCAGAAAAAATGTAATTCAGGTTTCAACACTATACCTAGTTCCGAATTATAAATTGTAGCTACACCACCACTGAGATTAATTTGGTTTATGGACGTTTGAAAACCTATCTGGGATGGCCTCGTTCAGCACTGTAAATTCCCCCGGTTTAAGCCAGGTTTCAGAAAAGTTCATAATATCCAGATTATTATCAGTTATTACTTGCCTCACAGGAGTGGCTTTGGAGCTCAGTGATCTAATATTCAACATACGTACTTTTAGCATTTTCTTATCACAGGGTCAATTATCCAAATCCCTACTGTTACATGTAATGATTAGACTTCCTGGACAAGCCCCTCTGGTTCGTAACAAAACAGATTTGTCGGGACTCGGGCCACAGACAGTCTCAATAGGATAGCTAGGATAGAATAGGATAGACTTCCCTTGTGCAGTTTTGGCAAATGCAAGGAAACCTTTAAAGTTGTCCTAGATGTCATGAACGAATTCCACTCGCTGCAACGGTGACTAGCGAAAGCTAGTGGAGATCCTGGATAACTCAGGAAGATGCGCCCAGGAAAGCGTTTTCCCCTCAAAGGAAGGAAATCCTTCCGTTCGTTATTCAGCAATGGGCGGCGACTTGTATCTCGTTATATACGAGTCCACAAGTAAGCTGTAGCATTTATCGTACTTCGTTTGAGCTACGTGGTTTACTATGTGTAGTACTATCCCACCACCATTTTGTCTTCAACTTCCATCGTCCTCAAATTCCTTTGTCCACCGTGTTGTCCTCCATATCCTTTATATTTTTACCAGGTGGTTTGTGTTGATTTAATTTAGTCTTGAACTTCTATTTCAAGAACATGCACCTTCAGAGATATGACACTGATAAATAAAATAAGCTTTACTCCTCCATCCAAGAATGGGACTCTAACTTATTTTAGTGTACTTAGTTATTTATTATTATACTTAGTTATTTTAGTGAACTGTAATAGAATTTTCTGGAATTTAATTCCGGTATTATTTAACCTACTGCAGATACCACTAGATGGTGCTATTTTCCCCACATGAATAGTATTAGCAACATTTGTTTTGTTTGAATTCGATTCTATTTAATTTTTAATTAATGCAATATCATTTTTAAAAACATCCATTTAACCTTAAAACTATTAACCATTTATATTGCCATCCTCAGATTGCTGTTCCCTAGCATTTTAATTGTGTATTGAGCACGTTTGTTTTTAAACGTATCACTTCTTTCAGATTTAATTAAAAGTTTGTTTTAATATCCGGGAAAGGTTGTTTTTTTTTTTTTTTTTTTTTTTTCTTCTCCTTTCCGTAATGCCCCCTTGAGCTGTACTGAGCTAGACCGCTAGGCGGTAGGCCTATTCGTTAAGGACGTTGTGATCAACTGCACCCTTGTTTTCAAAGCCAGGTTCACAGGTGAGTCTCCCTGCCTTACAAACCTCAACCATGCCTCCCATTGAGTGTATTTCACAGATTATACCACTGTCTAAATGAGACAAGTACCTCGGGGAATATTCTGATGACGAACGTATAGTCGTACTTAAAAAGCTGAATCAGGTTGGCCGAGACTGCTCTGATAACTTTTTTTTGTTGAAGCTGTATATAGCAGGGTCTGGTTGCTCCCAAGAGATGCAGACCGATAAGGGACTGGAAGCCCTGATTCATGAATCCGATCCCCGGTCCTGGAAGGCAGACGCCACCCAGTCTGCGCATGCCTCCTCTCACAACATGTTCATGAGAAAGGATCAACACTCATATAATGTGGCACCACCTCCCTTATCCTCTAGTGAGGAAAAATAAAAATGTATGCCACCTTCTAATTTGTCCCCCTCATGGTGACCGCCACTACGGACCACTACGGTTACATCAGCAGGGGCAGTGGGGTCTTGCTAGAAGGAATAATTAATGAAGCAAAATACTGGGAACTTAAAAAACCAGGGAGGAAATTTACCTTTCAGAATGGCAATTATCCCAAGCACAAGGCCTAAGTAAATTTGAGCCAAAATCACTTGTGTGTAAAGCTGGTTCCTAGTTACCCAAAATAAAAACAATGTCACTTTACCAAAAATTGATTTTGAGTTTCAGTGCTTTAAAATCAAACATGAAACGGAACAAAATTTCTGTGTGCCATTTGTAAGTGGTATCATGACTGAGATATGGTTTGTTTTGTCATTGTTAGATGGTTGTGAAAAGGAGAGCTTTTTTGTCTGCGGCAGCCCATATCAGGAGTTTGAATTAAACGTGTTGGTTAGAGGAGGTTTGCCATTGTATAACCATTCAGTAGTTGAGAAGTGTTGGTTTAACAATTTGTTTAAAATAATTAAATGAATAAACCACTGCAGTTTTTTTGTAGTCATGAAAATCACGCTCATTTTATAGATGTTATATACTGCTGAGTATGAGACTTAAGTTTCGAATTATTACATTTATTTTTCCTTTCTTCTAGCTGGTAAGTCTCTGCATGGAATGGAAAAGCAGCTGCTTCTGGTAGCAAATGCACATATGCACTGGGACCCAGAATACTCGGATGTTAAGTTGGTCCAGACCATGATGTTCCTGTCAGAGATCAAGAACATTGTCGACAAAGCAATGCGCAGCCTCAAGCTCTCCTCTGTCTCTGGTGAGACCAATGCGATTCCGCTGGTACTTTGTGCCGATCTCAACTCGTTGCCTGACTCTGGTAAGTGGGATGACTGTCTCATGTGGAACTTCTCTTGGTATTCAGACCGATTCAGGCTTATTGATAATTCCACTTCCCTTCCGTTTTCAGAGTTGCATAGTCCCATGTGTTGTAATAAATGATCTGCGTATTGTATATGGTGTCGCTGTCATTCCTATTTGGTGTATATGTACAGGTGTAGTGGAATATCTGAGCACTGGTGTTGTGGACTGCACACACAAAGACTTCCGAGAGCTCCGCTATGTTGACAGTCTGACCAACTTCAACTGCAATGGCAAGAACGGCACATCCAATGGCAGGATCACGCACGGCTTCAATCTGAAGAGCGCGTACGAGAATGGTCTAATGCCTTACACCAACTACACTTTTGACTTCAAGGTAGAGCCCTTCTCTCATTTCCTTTGTGGGTGTGAATTTATTTTTCTTTTTTATTTATTTTGCATAGTCCAATTATTTGTGCCTCAAATTAAATATCTGTATCAATACCTCAGTATTGTTCTATTAATTCCAGGTACACTTCGGTTTCTCCAGAATTGAACATCAAAATCAGATAATTTTTTTTTTTTTAATTTATCAAAATATTTGGACTATACAGACTTTAAATATGAAGGTTACTAATTCGGCAAATATATATTTAGTTTAATAGTTAACCGGAAAAACTAGAAAGACTTGTAATAATAGTAACAGACACAAAAAATAAATATTGAAATATAAACTGTACTGGATGTTTATCAAAAATTTTAGTTTTTATAAAGCCCATTCGTAAATTAGTGTTTCTAACTTGAAGAATTGTATATTGGTAGGAATTTTGTCTTCCTCCATTTATGTATTTGCAATCAATCTCGTTTTTTGAACCAGTAGACCAGGTTCAATTTCTTGCCATGGCCAGAAACCCTGAACATACTCCTTGCCACTACAATTTTACAGGGTTTTGTTGTGCACATTTGTGGTGTTTACCCACTAATTGGTGTTTAATAACTGGTGAAATCCCTGTGTATATACAAAATGCAAGCTTTTATCCTTTAATTACTGCTTTAATTGTGTGTGGTAATGCATTATAAGTATATAGTTCTCATTACACTTGGATTTATGGCTACGCTTGGGTATGTATGCAAAACTGGTATTTGATAGCTACAAATTAACGAATGACTGCCCCTTGGTATTTCCACTTTCTTTGCAGGGTGTCATTGATTACATCTTCTACTCTCAGTCTCTGCTTAAAGTCTTGGGAGTGTTAGGACCCATGGATCCTCACTGGCTGGAGAACAACGTCAGTGGCTGCCCACATTCTCACATCCCATCTGACCACTTCTCCTTGTTTGCACAGTTGGAGCTAGTTCTGCCCTACCTACCGTCAGTCAATGGAATCCACCTGCCCAGCCGCAGGTAGTCTTCCGAGCCACAAATTCTCCTCTAAACTCTTTGTGTTAACTCACGAAGAAACACAAAAATATGTATAAATCTAAACAATACATTAAGACAGAGGTTTGCCTGACAGGGATTTTTTTCTAATGGTTTTAATGGATTTTATCTGAAATGAAGGCTAAAGTCAACCTTGTTGACAATTTCATGATATGATCCCCAATCCTATATCTCTCTGCACCCATAACTCTTGTTATTCTGCAGGACACAATTAGTATTTTTTATCCTTCTGTCCCCCAAAAAAAGTGTGAGCTAATACCTGAGCAGGTGAATCACATAGGAGATTTGTCCTTTATAGTAGAGCATAAGAAGCAGGCCAAAACTTTTACACTCTCAGTGATGCTGAAACTAGCTCTCCTGGTGCTACAAATCCTGCCCTTCAGTTTTTACCTTTCTACCAGTTGGTGCATTTTTAATTTTTAAGTACAGCAGTGTATTCAATAAATATCTGACCAGGAAACTTCAACGTTCATTGGGGTCCTTGATATGAATTGGTTTCATTATGTTTTTGGGGCAGGCTACGATCACCTTCTGCGTTTTTGTAAGGTTGGTTGATGTCTGTATATACCAGGATTTTTTTTTCCATCAGCCACTATTTAAAAAAATAATTGGATAACACCATTATGTCATCAAATTTAATTCGACTAAAAGGAATCTAAGGACACAAGAAAAGGGAAACTCATACCAGCTTGATGCTTCATAGCAAACGTTGTCAGCAGTGACCGACACCTAAAACACTGTTGATGTTGAGGGAGGAAATGGAGACAATTGTCATTGTTATCTTTGTGGCAAGTGGGCCCTCCTAGGCACCAGCAGACCCACGCATATGCGGCTCTCTTTGATGCCAGTAGTCGCTTCTCCTGGGCCATTACTTCTATACACTCCACAGGTTTTTCAAGTGTTTGTACAGACATTTGGATTTAGCCTTTACATGATTGTATATGAACTACAAAAAAAACTGATTTATTGCATTTTGTACTTATGAATTATGAACATTTTTGGAAAATGACTATTGTAAATTATGGCTAAATTTGTATCTGCTTTAATGTGTTTAATGATGAATAAGACCAGCTTGTGTAAATTACTTTGAAAAAGAGGTGGTTGTTGGTTATCAGTGCAACTCTTCGTACTCCTTTTGATGATATTTCTAAGTGTATTAGTCTTGGGCTGGAAACAAATCAGAACTTTGACAACCCACTAATTGCATTTAATAACATTTTATTTAAGGGGATTTTCTTTTTGCTCATAAAAATAACTATTTAGGCAGCCTAAAGTAACTTGCAGAACTTGCTTTATTCTAAAACAGAAGGACTGTTTTATAACTCTTGGGTGGTCCAGTTGGTAACGTTCCTTAGAAAGGTGCCAAGGGGAGGCAAGCAGACTGTGAGTGACAGCTCAGTCCCACTCTGATTTTGCTGCAAATTAAATGAATTGTTTGCCTCAATTCTTTCACGCTAAACTGCCTATTCAATTACTCAAAAACCACTTTTTGATTTGATACTGTCAAATGTGTGGCTAATTTAAGTCTGTTTTAAGTTTATTTAAACAGTTTTTATTTTTCTCTTACAAGTATTAAGGTCTAGAATAATCGAAGAGCGACAGATGATACTTTTATTTTTTTGTTTTTCATTTTATATTTTCATAGCCATTGAATTTGTCTTTCAGTCTGTCTGCTGGAATTTTTAACTCGCCCTTGGTAAAAGGCCTCAAACAACCTATGCTGCCCATTTTAAATCAGTGTGAAATCTAAGGAGCCACTCCCTCTACTCAGGCAATTCTTTAATAATTTTATTTGGTCTGTTTTTAAAAAGCTTGACCACATCTTTTTTTTAACCCTACGTATTGTGCCATCAGTTTCATACTGCCATGAAGCCAAGTATAAAGGTCTTAATTGATCTGTTCCTGTTACTGTTTTCGTTTTTTAAATGTATTTAAAATTAATCTTGTGCTTGCTGCGATGCGACTGTTCTGAAATGGACTGACAAGCATTCCCTCAAAAATTATTTTTTAAACCAATTTTATTGTGTAAAAGATTACATTTAAAACTTTTTTTATAAAATTTTTTCTGTTTCTGTTTATTTATGTTTTGCTTTTAACGGTGAAGTGTCCAGTTAATTCTTGAATTGCTAATGGTAATGTAGTAAATTAAAATACTTTTTTTGTAAAGTGTGAATAAAAGGTGCATTTCCTATTTCCTATCTTTGTAATGGATTGTGTTCTTAATGGTTAAATTATTAGTATCAAGTGGGTTTTTTTCATACTGCTACACAAACCAAACTTTTTGTGAAATTTATAAGCATGTAAAATTCTAGATTTATATCTGGGGTCTAGACACTTTATTTAAAAATACTTTAAAGAAAGTTAAATTGCTTCATAGAATTGAAGACTAAGAATTAAGCTAACCATTATGTACCATGCCTGCTTCATTAGATAATACCCATTCTAAGAGGGTGTGAAGTGAATTAATTTTAAAACTTGCCAGTGGAGAGTCGACGCCTACCCTCGTATCTTATTTCTGAGTTGTGGATTTGGTCCTATGATAAAAGGGAGAAGGTCAGGGTGGAATCTGTTTAGGCTTCAGAACTTCAGTCAGCAGCTTATTTCTACACATACACTTGTCTTTCAGCATGCAGACGTTGTACTCGACTACTGTTTTTTCCTTGCACTTTGATACTCATAAGCTGTTCAGGGGTTCAGACTGTAAATTGGAGTACTCCTCCCACATGTGTTGTTTTTATCCATGTTATGTGCATATTGAGCATAAAATACTAGGCAAAGGAAGAAAGTATTTTGTATTAATGTCAAAATGATGGTAATTAACGGTGATATTTTCTAATTTGTTAAGGACTTCAAATATTACGATGCAATCATGCCATTTTAGACCACTGAATACTTGAAACTTGGCAATAATATCTCGCATGGGATGAATTTGAATCAGGAAAACACATTTTGTTTTAAAATACATTTTATTTCCAGCTGTAATACATGATTTTGACAGCTTAATTCCACAGCTTTTGGTATGTAGTTTTCCTTGTCTCCGTTTTGGAACCGTTCTCCATAACCCTCCTTTCTGCTTTTAGTATAAATCGTGCAGAAGTGAGGGTTATAGGTGGCCATGTTTGTGTTTATAAATGTATACGTAATCAATGTGTAATGTAATGCACTGGACCAACTCTTTTTCACTCTTCATGTAACACCAGCAAAATATTTGTACAACTTTTTGAGGGATCAAGTGTGCAGTTATACTTAGGCAGCTGTTAAGAACAAAAGTAAATAAACTAGAGACTTGATGGTAAACAATTGAAAACTTTTTTTAATACTTAAAAGATAATTTACTGTTATCTTAATTATTTCCGTTTTTATTTCGACAAGTTTTGTTTATAATGGGGTCCGCGTGTTTCTTTTTTTCTGTATTTTTCCTTCTTGGTTGAGAATAAATGCTATATCTGTTTGTGTCCCTGTGTTATGAAGTTTCTTCAAAGTGGCAAATTTGGGTAAAACTTGCAGCACGTATTCCCCTTACTTATCAAAAGAATTCTGTTATTTTATCATACTGGTTTGTCTCAGGTTCTGTGTAGTAGCCGTATTGAGTTCTACCCATAAATTAAACAATAACACTCTGCTCCAGGTATGTAGTATTTTATATATATCCATTCTCTCTCACAAACACACACACATGCAAGACTGAGGGAACTATTCAACATAACATTTATTTCTACTAGTGATGTTAAAAATTAACCAGAATTACTGTGTTATCATTAAGGGGTATATTGCAGGTAAGTTAAAAGATTAACAAATTTTAAAGGTAAAATTCTGCATTTTACAGGTAGAAAAAGTATGTGATATGAAAACGCATATATTGGCCATCAATTTAGTTGCGAGTTTGGCTGTAACTCAGGAAAAACTGATGGCAACTGTGTTTAAATTACTTAAATTTGCAAGGTGGCCATTCAATTGTGAAAACTGATTGCATTTTGAGAGCCCTCACCTTCCAGGCCATCTAGACTCTAAAATCATTACAAACAAAATTGAATTGGATTCAAACTGAAATAAATACAAGAACAAGGCACACAAGTGAAAACAGCAATTTTTGAGACAACCCTGAAAAACAGTAGCAGTAAAACCGGGCAATTTAACCCTCCTGCTATCCTCAAATTTACTATCTTTGTGGTCAATTTGAACCCAGCAATTTAAACCTCCAGTTTTACCCAAGTTTATGTGTCAGGTACTTTGTTTCTTTGTTGATGACCTAAATAGCACTTTAAATGAAACATAACCCCCCTTATACATCCAGAATTCCTATGGCATGACAATGCAAAAAAAAAAAAAAAAATGTAAATCACCATACAAGCTCACTAATTGACCTGAAATGGTAAATAAATATATTTTTGGTGTTTTACTGGCTTTATATTATTTCTAAGTGCAGATTTTTGTTATTTATAACATTTGGAACAAAACAACATCTGTTATTAACGTGATGTGTCAATTTGACCCAGGAAAAACAAACACACTTTCAAACATTTAGAAGGATTTTATTTGTAGAACAGAAAATCAGTAAGGAACACATTTTATTTACAAAAAAAAAAAACACCTATAAAAAGTACATTTGAGCATTTTATTACTGTTTTAGTGTATTTAAAGTCCTGTCCACACAAAAAAACTATGGATTACTACAGACTCAAAGATATGTGGCTAGAGTAACAACCTAAGATTATTTTTTTAGGAGAACTGACGTTAGTAAATTTTATTGTTATTTATTTAATATAGATTTTTTAAATTTAATTTAATTTTTCCTTTTGGTAAGGGTTTATCATGGGGAAAATCTGTACAGAGCATGTACTTGAGGTCTACCCCTAACACAAAGACTGGTCTCTCCCCACACAAGATCACATGAGACTACCTGTAACTCCACCTCTCTCCCTCAAGATGAGACAATTTCAAAACTTTTGCATTGAACCAACTATAGCAATCAAAGTTTTGTATTCACAGGTTAAAGCTCCCTTTCCTGAGTTAGCAGCTGACAACTGCCTCAGCTTCCAGCGAAATAATTCCCTCCAATCAAGGTGGACCCTTCCAAGTTCTCCAAACCATTCACCGCTGTGAAACTCCAAGGCCGCTCCTCAGAGATCCACTCCTCTGGCTTCAAGAGATGCCTTCTCCCCCCAGCTACCGCCAGAGAATCGAATGGAGGCCCTACGGATGTTCCAGGGAGGATGGGACTTGTCAAGCTGGTGGTCTGCCAAGCTGGGAGAGTTAAAATTTCTGCAACAGATCTACAACAATATTTCACGTGAACAGACAAAATTCTAAACTTTCCCACCAGAATGTGACGTCACAGAAACTAAGTAACACCAAATCACAAGTGATACTCATTTGATACTCACCTACCTAGGCCTTCAAAAGACTTCACCTGTGAACCGATCAATGGATCTGTTAGTGTGAATCTGTGGTAGGAAGAGAGGTAAAGGATTTGAAACTTATGGCATGTCCAGGGTTAATTATTAACTATTCTGGCGGCGGGTGGTGTTCTTAGCTCCTTCTGTGATAAACAGTGACGACCGTACGGATATTGCAGGTAGCAGGTATCTGAAGAGCAAGCGGCATCCTGAACTCCTGGACACCCATCACTAGAGGGTATTGGTGAAGACTCAGAGGATGACATAGCTTTGAGTGATACTTAGTTACTCAGGCCTGTAACACTAGCAATGGAATCAAAAGTCAAAGTGGACAAGTACAATATGAACCTATGCAGTTCTACACGCCTGCCAAATCTAGAGCCAAATTGTCAAAAGAGCTGACACAACCTTAAAACAACTAAAGTGCATTAAAAAATACTGATTATATCCACTATATGCAGCACGGAATCTCAGTACAATACTGTCTGAACAAATTAGAAGCACACTTATTAGCGGAGTATTCAGGACAGTTTCAAAGAGGTGTGGGAGAGAAATTCGGAAATGGCATTTAGAACTGACGATGGTTTTGATCAATCAGGTTCTATCTATTTTATTATTATAGATAATAGTTTTTGAGGTACAGTAGTCTTATCCTTAATGGTATAAGTTACGTTTTATACGTTTACACCCCCTTGCCTGAGTCATACAGCGGGTGAAATAAGTATTGAACACGTCACCAATTTTCTCAGTAAATATATTTCCAAAGGTGCTATTGACATG
>JAOYSI010000005.1:2468618-2480315 GCA_025775065.1 Hiodon alosoides | reverse complement strand
AACCCGGGTTTTATTACGCCGCGGGGCCCAACAACCACCCCCCCCGGCCCCCCCCCGGGGCCTCGCGCCCCCCGCCCCCCCCCCCCCCCCCCCCCCCCTCCTGTTTACGCACACCATTATCCCCATGTGTTGACCTTCCGCTACACTTTCTCCTTCCTTTTCAGTTTTCGAGCTCTGATATGGACATAACGTAATAATTCTAACAGACTTAACAAAACGTCGGGTTTTATAGCTTCCTCTTAGACTTGGTTGGAACTGTAGCACTCTGGACAAAGACGGGCGAAGGTTTCCATGGACTAACCAAGTTCTGTTACAGTTTTATATGCTATTGTGCTTAGAGATCAAATGTGCTCACGCGTCTCCATGACAACAGTGTTATTTTAGCTAAGTTATAAGTGGTCCGATTTTTCAGGTTTTTGTGACGTTTTAACTGGCATTTGCGGTGAGAGGTCCCTGTAGCTGTGACATTCTGGTGGACTGAAGTGTGCCTGTGTAACCCGATGGACTGGTTCTGATCTAGAAGACGGGTGTGCCTGCTACAAGTCTCTGCTGCCCGGTGGCCTCTGTATTGAAGAACCTGATGAATTAAGCTCTGTCGATATTTGC
Organism: Hiodon alosoides; assembly: GCA_025775065.1. Classification (NCBI taxonomy): domain Eukaryota; kingdom Metazoa; phylum Chordata; class Actinopteri; order Hiodontiformes; family Hiodontidae; genus Hiodon; species Hiodon alosoides. The sequence continues at coordinate 2,479,709 of JAOYSI010000005.1, read as the reverse complement.
GATGATAGATTTTGCTGCATGTCCGAAGACAGCCGGCGTATAACAACCTGCTCTCTGCTGCTACTTAACACCGTTTTAATGACTGAAGAATAATATCATTTCTGTTGTGTTTCTGAGACTCTGAAGGCTGCCAATGTGAGTGGTACTCAAAAAATGAGGAACTGCTAGTTTTTGTTTCTGTTTTTATTTGAGTTCAGCTGATCATATTGATCAGTGGGTGACGTTAGATTTTAAAGTGATTTTGCAGTTTCTTTTCCACTGTGTTGTACAACATCAGTGCTTTAATTTAATATTTTACTAAGAAATTGTTTTACAATTTTTATTATTTTTATTATTACAGATCCAGTTGTCACTTATGCGTTTGTAATTTAATGGTAATATTGATTAATCAATTTTGTTATGGTCTACGATGAGTATTTGCAGATAGGCGGGCAGAATCTTAGTTCTAAAACGAGTTGCACAAAAAAATGTTTAAGCATAAGGTAATTGTAGTACATAGAACTGCTAATTTCAGTTCGATCTGTGATGTCACGTGTAAAATGTACTTCAACTGGTGATTTCCTCATACTTTTGATACTACTTGTACCTGTATGTCTTTTAGAAAGACAATTGGTGGAGTCTGTATCCTTTTTTTGTATTTTTAATACAATAATTGTAAATATTGGTTATATTTTTGTTGAAAATTGTAGAAATGTACTATGTTTATGCCTCAACATCCAGTTTATGTAAAGCTGGTAATCAATAAATATGATAAAATTCAACTTTGTGATTTTGTGAACTTAAATTAATCTGGTTTGAAAAACAAATTTGAGATGTTTTGATTTGATTATTTTAAGGGTTATAATGAGATGCCGCCTAATTTTTACCTGAACATATTAGTTGGACATCTGCCTGTGGCCTGGCCCACATAGGGCGAGATCTATTTTCCATTGTCATAGTTACATAGTTCATTAATAATGATAATTGTACATCAGATGTTTTTGCACATTAGATAAAGCCCTTTGAACGAGAATCAATTGTTATGCAAATCTGTGTCTTTAACTGTTTCCTCATATGCAAACTGAATAGAAGCAGAGATTTGCACAAACGGACTACTGATTGGCCAAAGTCCCCATTTTTCCCCTGGAGATTTGGGCCAATACATTCTCTTCTGGCTATCTATGATAAGATTTGGTGACCATCTTGGTGTCCACACTTAGCAGCTGCGTTGAGTTTTTATTTGTCTTTGTTCGTTTTGTAGCTTCTGGAAGCCTGGTGCTCATTGTTAAGCAGAGGCTGTAACGGGAAGGCTGTTATAACCCAGTGACGTGTTCCCATCAGCAAAGATACGAATACTCCAAAACTCTTCGTCCTGGACAAAGTAACTGTTCAGATTTCAGACATCACTCACAGACACGCTATTGTACAAATTACCTCTACATTCCTAGACTATTTCATTTTATCCAGTACAGAATCTCGGTATCATTAATTTGTTAGCACTCCATGTCATTATTTGAGGTGCCAACGTAAGAATAATTAACTTATGTCTGCGTCACCTTGCAGTATTGATTGAGGGAGTAAAAAACGTTTGTTTTAAACTTACTAACTCGAGATGATTCGTTTGCCTCAAAGAAGAAATGATCCCGGCCCTCTGGGTTTATTGTACTCGGGACGAGCAGCTGTTAACTCAACATCATACAAATGAAGGGGAAAGGAGTGAGCTAATAAAATGATCTACAGGGACGGCACTCGTTCCACTTCCACAGGAAAAAGCCAGAAAGTGTGGTTTACATGCACAGTGTTTAACACTCCAGAACCTTGCATCACGGCATCCATGGTTCTTAGAGGACATCTTAATTAAATTACATAGTGTCCAGCTGTGGCTTGTGCCCTGCCTCTGGTACTTTGTTTTTCTGATCTTACCAAAGTTGTATTGCTTCTTAATTTGTTAAAGTTTGCTAGCTAACCCGATCACGGCCTTGTGCACAGGGTGAAGCCCCCCTTTCTCAGGTATAGCTCATGTGTGTATTGTTTCTAGTTGTGCGTTTAAAAAAATAAACAACAGTTTTCTGATCCATTTTTTTGGTGTTTGTATTTGCTGGTGCATTCAGGGTTGCTTCTTGTGTGTTTTGTCTCCTCAGGGAAACGAGTATCAGTTTTGCGGCTGCGTTACTGATTACTCTCCAGCTGAATCTGATAGTTTCATAGCTGTGTGCAGGACTCTGCCATGGCATCACACGCTGCTCGCCACGGAACCCCCTTCCTATCTGGGCCAGCGAGCGAGCCAAACGAAGAGCCAGGTCAGGTACGTACCAAGGTCTTACATTGGACCCCCTTCTACATGCTCTCTACTTTGTCAGGTGACAAAGTGCAGCGGATTGTGGCATGCCTGAATATTTATCTAACTTGACAGGGCCCTTCTGGTGGTGGAATACCAGAGAATTCCATGGCGGCAGTGCAGAATTTTGGGATGGCACATGTCAATCTGTTGAACATTGTAGGTGCACAGGTCCCTGGATTTGGGATGAGAGGGATGCCTCTGGAGCTGATCCCTCCACTGCCCAACGTATGGTGAGCACGCTGTTTGAGTAGTGAGACCCATGCAGCTGTCCTCACGACAGATTGCGTAGACTCACACATTAGTGATGCTTCATATTTCTTATATGATGGGAAAACGTTATTGTTATAACTTCGGATTCCCTGAAATGTAAATTAAATATCAGCCTTTGGAGTCGCTGTGTTGCCACAGTGGAACTGAGGATAAAATAGAACATCTGATCACCTGTAATGTTTAGAAGTTCTTTTTAAGGAAACCAGCGCTATCCCAACATTTCATAACCTTTGTGTAGACAGTTCCTGCTCTTCTATTCCAACATCAAAAAATCAATTGTAACTTTGAGTTAAATGCTTAAGAGTTAAATGCTTAGCGGCAATCCCAGCAATGTACCTGCAGTGAGCTTTTAAATGATCTATGAATGGAAAATTAAAAATTAAATCATTGCCTGAATGGAGAGAATTCTCTACGAAAAGTACAGTATCTAGCTGTGTATCTCGTAGTGTAACTGATAATGTATTTGTTAAATTGTTAGGTTTTTCAGACCGCTAAGGTGCTAGTGAAATGATGACCTTGGAAAGGTGTGATTTTGAATGTGACTCACCGTGGCCGACTGCCCATCTCCTCTCTCCCACCGGGGACTGGCCTTTCAGCAGAGAAGAGTCTATTTTATGCTCACAAATGGCCATGGTGCTGTGTGGACTTGGTAAAGTACAGAGGGACGGAGCAGTTATCCACCTCGCCTCACATCACTGCCAACATTACAGAGAGGAAATTTAACATGCCCGAATGAGTCATCCACTCCGATCCATTCTTAGTCATGGTGAGGGTGGGGTGCTTTGGGGTATGCAGAATAACTGATGTAATAACTTGAATCTTGAATTTTCACGTAACTCCATAATTATGTTTAGGTGGTTATTTTAATATTATTTCCATCACTAAGTTTTGGCTCGTAACTCCGGTAAGTAACATGATTTTCTGCTTTTCTATCATTTAAAAAAAAACAACCCAAAACTTTAGACATTAGTGAACTCACACTATTTTAGCTAATTTCGGTATTGTTGCTATGATACAATCAAATTAGTGCTATAACCGAAAAGAAAGAGTCGAACTGATCAACGGTCATGCCCAGTCACTAGCGCTTTACTGTAACTGTAGTCCGTGTGCTCCAGCCATTTTGCCTTTGATTAATTAAGTCTCGGCTGCCTTGGATATGAAACATTCCTTGTAGCGCAATGTTCTGACAGGCGATGTAACGGGAACTGAGCCAGACGACTGTCCCCGAGCAGCTAAAAAAATGTTTTTAGGAGTTTGACTGATGAGACTGAGCAGGGTCGTTATTTGCTTCGGTTAGACTTAACGATGAAAAACAGAGCAGTGGGCGTGGCACGCACGCTAACCTGGACAGAGCCCACTCGAGAGGGAGACAGATTTTCATCTTCTGGACCAAATGAGTTTGAAACATGTTAGGCGTGAGCATTCACAACGTCGTTTAGGGAAAACGTCAGAGGGAATTGATCTGCTGTTTCATGTGTTCATCACAGCGTTAAGACCTGTCTGACACAATGAAATAAGCTGAATTGACTTTGACACACTCAGATAAATCCCTGCTGCACTTCTGTGATTGTTGTTAAGAGTGATCTTTTGTGGTATTTTGTCTCACTGGGGAATTAATCTGATTTGTATTGTTATTGGCAATGGTATAGTTCAAAGAAAGGGCAATGAGAGAAAGATTGGTATCATAATTATTATTTGCAATGAAAAAATTTCATACACTATATTTAAATACACTATTCAGATAATCGATAACAACCCTATTAAGATTTATGAAATTTCTGCGATCAATTATTACTGGCATCTTGATGCTTAAACATATAGGCTTCTAAATGTTTTGAAGCCTTGACGACGTCGAAGCTGCGCAGCGTAAAGAAACTCGGGGATGTAGCTCGTGTCACAGCAATGTGAGCCCACGCAATCTAAAGGTCAGTCACAAAGCCGTGTTTGTGTATGTTTTTAAGTTGTTTTTCATTTTTTTGTTTGTTTTTAACGTAGGTTATCCAAATATTAACGTTGGAGAGTCCTCCACAACAATATGTTTCCTGTTAAAAATTGAATTAATGTAATAATAATGTGGAAAAAAACACATTAAATCATGAAATGCCAATGAAAGCCCTTTCATCGGCATGAAAGGCAGCTTGATCACAAGGAAACAGAAAAGCATCCCCTCTCTTTAACCCATAAGACACTACATCGATAGGTGCCAATACCTTTTGGCTGGCGACCTTAGTGGGGCGAATTTATTTGATATCCTGCTGATAGTGAAGTTGATTTGATCTGAATGTTCCATCACTGGGTGCGAATCCATTTTTGCTGGCTGCCTTAGTGGAGCAAACTTTAAAAGGACTCTGGACCCTGGACGGGACTGATTTAAACTTCTACATTACCTTATTTATTATTAACTGTGGATTTAAATAACAAATGTTTACTATCTATAATTTAAACAGAAGCTTCCCTCCACTCTAATAATAGTAAAAACCAGTTCAACAAGATAACATTCCGATTTATTGATAGTCTTCGTTTTCAACAACATATGTTGAAGCTGACTATTTTATTCCATAGTACTCGCTTTTTACTTACTCATTCTGCACTTCCCTATACAGTTTACCTGTTTTAGAATTGTGTATTTGCAGTTTGCTATAGCCAATCACTGTATATAACTGAAATATATATGACCTTTGAAAGGTCAATTACATTTTGGATGTGGTCTAAACCGGAGCCGACTCATTGGAAGGGTAATGGTATTGTTCGGATAGATGCCAAGCAATGGCTGAATTCTGATAGGCGACATCAAAAGTACGGTCTAGTAAACCAAGACAGTAGGCTTTTGTAGCTCCCATTAATCCGGTTTGTGAGTCTGTTGTACTGTCCCACTGAGCCCCTGTGACTGCGTTTAATCCGGTCTCCAGACCAAAATATGCTTTTAACAATGACCTGCAGGTGGCACTGCTTTCAAGAGAATCGTGTCCTTTCTTCTCTGGGCGGCTTAGAACGTTTTCTCTTTTAGCAGGTCTTATCAAAGTGAAACAGATACACGCATGTCGCCGCAAAAAGCAGCTGCATTGTGTGCATGTCCGGACATGTCTCCGTCGTGCGGCCACTGTCGCCTGGGAGAGCAAAGCGATGGGAGCCCAGGCACAATGGCGCGCGGAGGGACTGTGAAAGTGCATATTGCACGGCCATTCATAACATAAAAGCATGTGCAGAGTGTTCATGGGGAGAAATATATTGGCCCACGTGCAGCTGGCTGTTGTGGAAATCTTGTAATACAGATACATTCACAAGTCTTGAGTGATATACAGCAGTTGTTTACATACTAGGACCAAGGAGGCTAACGTTTAGGAATAAGAATGAATCCTACTAAAAATATTGCTCCTTCACTGTACCATTAGAAGAGTGTACGAAAATGATGAATGTAATACAAGAATGTAAATGAAATAATTGCTTGTACAGGTAATACCCACTGAACAAACTTAACTTTAGATTTCTATTTTACGCGAAGCTTTTTATTTAACACTTGCAGTTTCTCGGCGCTCTATGCTGATCAAGGCACTGTTTTTCTGGGCTTCTTATGAGACTGGAAGCACAGGACATCTGCGTTCAGAGACATCACCTGATGTTGACAGCGCTAACAGCGCACAAGACAGTAGAGATGGAGACACTGGGCTGTTCGCCAGTAGTGGCAGCTGCAAACTAATGCAGGCTTCATAGGTTATTAAAAAAAAAAATGAAGTGAGAGAGAGATAATGTACCATTACAAGCTATGGAGACAGCTTTCATCTTCCATTATCACAATGTATTGCACAGTGACATGTGTTTTTAAGCCGTGTTACACCGCTTGCAGGTGCACTTCAGGGATGGTACAAACCATCAGGTACAAAAATATCGTTGAAATGATGGGTATGTAGTTCTTAAATGCTCTTCCACAAAGAGCAATCGTGTGAAAATAATGAATGATGTCCACGATGCAGGTAATTTACAAACCGATGACAACGTTTTCGGAGATAAGACCATTAAGGGAAATAATTAAAAGGAAGGTTCATTATACCCCCAGGTGCAGATGACGCCACGAAACTTTACAATGTAAAAAAAATCTTTTTTTTTTCTGAATGCAGATCACAAGGGGGGGGTGGAGCTGCGCGGTACAACGATTGCGTTCACAGGACAGGGAGACGTTTGGGAGCTGCAAATACCGCACCATCCTGTATCCTTTAATCTTCGGGCCCCTCAGGGTCTCACTCTCCATGAAATGGAACCAACCACTACATTAAGGTATTTATTTTGTTCTAATCTTTATTTCCAGGTTGTGGTTCAATTAAATTCACATCTCTGGCACATGGCCTGGAGTCCCACCCTAAAGCAGCCCTAAGGACTAATTGACGCACCTGAGTGTGAAATACAGCCTAAACGTACAGCACTATTAGTCCATTTATACAAGCAATGCCAGAGTGGTTACAGGTTTAAAGCCGAAACACAGTCATATTGGGTTTAAAATGTGCTTCAGGAATGTTTATGGACATGACATGCACTGGAGTGAACAGCAAGAACAGTAATCTCAGTCTTTATAATCTATATAATGGGGCTGTGTTTCTTTGACCTGAAGCCACCATGCGAGATGCCTGTTTACTGGGCTGTGGCACACAGCCAGGAGCCCCACTATCAAGCCCTGAAGACACACCCCGCCCGGCCTGCTGGACAGCCAAGATGTGGGGCCACGCCCAGAGCTGGAACCTCGTTGTACACCCGACTGTGGTTGTGCTGACCATTCAGCATGTGTAACCCCATTCAGGTGCTAGCAATGAATTAATCATCTTAAAAGGGCCAGCATTGCTGACTGTGGGGAATGATTTTTGTAGCTGGAACGTGTTGGCTGTGTTTTATAGGCTTTTGGTGTTCAACATCAGATTCAGGTTTACCTTCGCTTATATCCTGCTTGAGAACCTTCCTGTGATCCTTGCTCCTGCACTTCAGCTGAAAGTGCGAATAAAAAATAAGTCATATTTACAGCAACCAGAGCGCTGTTCTGTCCTGCCCTCTGCTTGAGCCACTATTAAGATATTCAATTTTCCTTTTGTAATTCTACAGTGTAAAATCTGTGAAAGCTTCTGCAGACTGAACGGTCCTTTGTCCAGATTTCCACAAAAGAACTGAAGATTCAGGCTGGCTGTCTTATCAAGAAAAAAAGAAGAAGAAAAAAAATGGCACACTGATGGATACTGTTATAACCCAATAATGCCCTGGGTGTGCCCGTTATCTAAAAGGTTTTGCTGGCCATCTATCATCGTCCTCTATGGGTGTGTGATAAGGATTTTGAATGAATTGTTGCTTGAAGGGAAATTCCAATGAACGTGTTCCTGTGGCACTTCTAATACTAACATGGTTAGTGCTGCTGTATTCTGGATGAATGTATTCCACAAGTTCCTTTAATCCGGTTAATTTGCTTGGAAAGAAAAGTCGATGCTTTAAGATTGTAAACAAATATCCTTAGATTTAATATAATTAATATGTCGATAGTTTTCAAAAGCCTTTTCCGAAATTGTTATACCACAGGAAAAATATATCGGTTGAATGATAAAATCTGTAATTTTTACTTTGGAATTGCCAATTATTTTGGTTTTTTCTTCCGAATTTGGAACGGCCAATTTGGCTGATGCATCCTGGCTCGTCGTTAAAAATCCTGGCCCTGCAAAACCTGGAGGGTGAGGGAGTAGTGTGATTGGTCTCCACTGACTCGTACACGTCTCTTTACACAGTGCAGGCTACTCAGAGTTTGCATGCGAGAAGCATAGGAGGTTTAAGAAGAGGGGTGTCCCTCTCTTAGCACCTTGGCAGCCGGTCTGCGGTTATTCTGGCCATAGTGTTTTTGTTCCTCCTGCTGATGATTTGAAACAGTTTAATATGGATTCCAACCAACCAAATTTAAAGCACGGGTGAGCGCCTTTACTGACTGAGCCATTCAGGAGGATTAACATCACATTTTAATTGATATCTATTACTGTAGTTTGAATCACTTGTTAGAAATTTAATTGAAATTCATTACCAGTGTTTTTTTATCCGGATTTTGACTGATCATCTTTTGGGAAGTTAAAATCAACTCGTCTGAGGTCAAACGTCTAAAATGTGATTTACAGTAGATTTAGTAGAATCCAGCTTGAATGCCTACAGAAAAAAACTCCTACTGTTCTCCGTTTTGTTTATGTGGACATTCTGGATTCTGCAGCTATTCAATTCAAGGATCTTCCAATTTTACAAAATCAAGTTCTGGAAACCTCGATAATGAATTACGTTGGAGGTCTGCAAATTACTTTTCATTTTTATTAAACTCATTAAAATGCGCTTTAAGCCGAGAATGGCTTTCATGATGAATAATAGTAGGTCTTTGAGAGAAATTAATTTTTTACTGTGGTGGTATTGCTCGTTCGTTTTTTGTTAAATTTACCCTTAATAAAAAAGCACGTTATTATTTATTTTACAGATTTCACTTGATTTTTATTAACACTTAATTAAAAAGGGAAATCAATGCCAAACACTGTAGGGTGGGTAAATGACGACTTGCAGAGATTCCATCTCACAGGGCGTGTATGCCAGTCATAAAAATGCACATTAACTAGCAGACTTACTCTTCCATTGGCCATACCCTCACCCCCTCTAGCTACTTAGCCCCCTATCTCAAGGGTACCCCCCACCCGTCTCCCCTCACAATACTGGTCACCTCCGCCCCACCCCCCCCATGTCTAAAACCTGCTTAGTTGCACATGCGTAAGGTTTTTCTCTGCCAAACCGCGGGCAGAACCGAACCATCACAAAAGCCGTCCAGGAAAGATGCCTTGCACCAACTTTGTCTCCGCTTGCCACAATACCTTCAATGCTATTTACAACAAAATGCATGTCCTTGTAGTGTTGTCTGCATTTAAGATAATATGAAGTATACCAATTGCAGTTAATAACCGCACTATGTATTGCATAGCACAAACGCAAACTGTTTCACATGCTAATTGGAAGATATCTGGCAGCCTTTGGAGACAGTTTTCACAGTTGGCAAGGATAAATGAAAAGGTCAACCCTGAGCTTCAGCCTCAGCCCAATGAAAAGAGAGAAGGTGCCAGCAGAAAGAATGACGATTCAGATATCTAAGGTCTTTCAAAATGCTGCAGCGGCAGCTGTTATAATGCATAAAATTGTAGCACCTGACATCTGAAGAGAGAAGTCTTTGTCTGCGATGGTGTGCGGAGACACAGGTAGACGGTGTCTCCCAGACAAAGTTCCTTGGATAACGCCGTAAAGAGCACTGTAGCCACGTGCATTCGATGTAATGAATGAATCAGTATTCTATGCATGGAACATCTTCATTCTCAATGGCCTGGGGTGCCGCTAGGAATGCTGGGCCCAGGGAAACAGCCCTGACAGTGGCACACAATTTTTTCCAATAGAAATGGAAAGATTTGTAACATTTTGTAAAATATATAATCTGTTTTATTTATTTATTATGTAATTAGCTAAGTTAACAAATTACAAGCATTACCTTAATTGGATGCATATCAATGAGAAAAGAAAACAACAGCAGTAAAGAGCTATTATTAAATGTTCCATATGAGGAAAGAAAACCCGTTCTTCAAAGGGATGTCAACGAATTGAGATGTTGCAGGGGGAAAAAAGCTACCAACCTGCTAATTAGCACAGTCACAGTCAGATTAAAAATAGTTTGCATTCTGAATCTGTGTGTTCTTAGAATCCTGATTGCTGCATGGTCGTAAATGTTTCTACCTGAAATGTTTAATGGATCGCCTTATTTTGATAAACATCATTGCCCTGAATATTGGCAGAGTTGCCTGATCATGGCTTGATCATTGCCAGGAGTTTGGTCCTGCAATGTACATCCCACAATGAAAAGGCAGTGGATTATGGGCAGTCTGATACCAGGGCCATACAATATGTGCACAAATAACCAAGTATAGAAAACATGTATAACAGGGGTGTCCAAACTATGCCCTGGGGGCCAAACACGGCCCGCAAGAATTCTTCCTCAGGCCCGCAGAGCAATTACCTGTTATAATTAAAAACGGCACTATCCTAAAAATAATCATTGGGCGATACCAAGTGACAGATTAATAGAAGGTGTAATATGAATTAACAGACAAAAAACCAAACAAAAACCAAACAAAGATAAAAAAAAGTATTTCCCCTTAAAACTCTTTCGGCAATTTCCTACTTCCTCTGTCCCACTTTCCACCGCGCACCAGTCATTGGGAAAACTTTATTTTGTTAATCACACAATGGCGGCTGTAAAAAACAGAAGAGAAAGGTAAAAAGTGAATGTCGTTGGTTCCAAAACAGGTGGCTCTGTGATCATCAAGGTAAATGTGCCAAGAAGTGGTGGCAGTAATGAAATAATTAATGTAAAACGACACTACGAAACGAACTCATCGATCCTGCATGGTTAGCAGACCTTGGCTTTTTAGTTGACATCACGGGGCAACTAAATACACTGAACACTAGCCTTC
>JAOYSI010000005.1:2390101-2467906 GCA_025775065.1 Hiodon alosoides | reverse complement strand
AGACAACCGCAGACAGGGGTGCTTGGAGCAGTTGCACCAGGTCAGGTTCGGTGTCCATTACCTGCTGGACAGCTGATGATGGAGCGACTGCTCTTGACAGAAGATCAGCAACCGTGTTCTGTCGGTCCGGTGTGAATACCGGAGTAAAATTGTACTGGTTCAACCGGTCAGCCCATCGCAGTAGCCGTAATGGTTTATGTCCTGAGCCGCTTGTGGACAACAGAGCAGTGAGAGCCTGATGGTCCGTTCGCCTTGTGAAGGCCCTGCCGTAGAGATAGAGGTGCCAACGCTCACACGCCCAAATGCAGGCCAACACTTCTCTCTCACCCACCAAGTACTTCTGTTCAGCTGGAGTAAGGGAGCGGGATGCAAATGCCACCGATTTCTCTATCCCGTCATGAAGTTGCGACAGTACAGCACCCAGAGCCGCTGCAGAGGCATCACAGGTAACAATCGTAGGTGCTGCAAGACTGAAGTGTGCCAGCGTAGGGGCGGAAGTGAGCTGATGCTTAATAGTCTGCACGGCACGACTACAGGCTGTGGTCCACTCCCATTGGACATCCTTTTTGAGGAGGTGCCCGCAGCGGACCCGTAGTGGAGGCAAACTGTGGGAGGAAACTGAGGTAATAGGTAGCTATGCCCAAAACAGGTTGCTGAAAAGCTTGAGTCAACTAAAAAATGGGATAAAGATCAAAGATCAATATTTGGTTTGACCACACTTTGCCTTTAAAGCCAGATAAATTCTGTTTATAAGACAATTGGCAGGTAGATTCTTCCAAGCATGTCGGGACAATTTTCCACAGGTCATCTACAAACTTTCGCTTGCTTCTGTCTTTCTAGGTAATCTCAGGCACCCTAGATAAAGTTGAGATCAGGGCTCTGTGGAGACCAAACCATCTGTCTCTCCAAACATTTATTTTCCGAAAGAAGAACAAGGATTTCTGCAAAAAATAGTGTGGCTTCCACAGAGCCCTGATCTCAACATCACCGAGGAGGGTTTTAAGTCTGGAGACTGTGCTGACCATTCCAGCAGTCTCAGCCAGGAACATAACGAAATCAGTTCACTTTAAGTAGGCTTCATCCCATATGATTATGCAACAGTAGCAGCTAAATACGACATCATCCAAAAACTTAAATCCAAACTTTATATTTAGATTTATTTTCATCTATCAGGTAGCGGTGTGGTCGTGTAATGAAGCAAGCAAGCATGGAAGGTTAGATGTTCATCAAAAAATAGTTTGGCTACAAAAAAGGAAACTAAAATTATAACACTGGTGAAGAACAGACATGGCTAGCTTGCTGACTTCAGTAGACTTATTTTATCTCCCTTCCGGACCGCATTTCTTTCTGACAATTATTTTCAAATTTATTCCAAATTTCAAATCATGGCATACGGTAATGCTGGTTAGCCTATTCACTTTAATACCGGTTCATTGCCCACCCCTAATTTCAATTAATTATATGACACACGTCAGTGTTACAACACGTTTTTCTGGTAATGCAACGTACACAAAGAATGCACTTAAAACTAACAAGTACTTTTAAAACTCTAAAAGTAGCCCGTTTATTAGGTATAACCCTCAAATGCCGGGTCAGAAACCCTTTTGCCTCCAGATCAGCCTGAACGCTTCAGAGCATGGATTCTACAAGGTGTTGGAAAACCTACATAAGGATGCTGATGCGATGGCATCATCCAGTTGCTTCAGATCGGATGGCGGTACATTCATGCTGTGAACACCCCGACCATTTCCTCCCAAAGATCAGTTGATGTCTGGGGACTGCGTATTCAAGTAAACTAACCTTGCTGTCATGTTCCTGTAACCATTCCGAGAAAATACGGGCTTTTTGAAATGGTGCATTTTCCTGCTGGAAGTATCTATGTGGCAAAGGGTAAACTGTTGACATGAAGGGATACACCTGGTCAGCACCAATGTTTAGATAGATATAGATATGTTTAGAAATACTTTTGACCGTGTCTTTGAGTGGTTTTATTTTTCTTCTCCAGAGTACACATCGTCTCTATGGGCGGTGGCCACGTCAAAACAATAAACCCCTCTAGCTCACCCTGTTCCTCCACAACTATCTCCTCTCTTCCCTTCTTTCTTCTACCTAAGCTGTTTCTATGCACTTTTTCTCCTCTCTAGACTTTCTATGCACTTTCTCTTAGTAGTAGGGATGGGAGTCACACAGGCAGACAAACAGACCCAAACACACAGGCAGCCCCAAACACCCCCCAGGTAGTGTATTAGAGCTGATTTCCTCTATTCTGTTTATTACAGTATACAGTACACTATTGCATAAACATTTAAATATAGTAAAAATGTTATAAATGGTGCAAAGGTGACATTAAAACAATATCTAAAGTTGGTTGACACAAACCCAGTAACAGTACAGTATGCTTGAAATATCGGCAAAGGGCGGTTTCTCGCTTTTCGATCAATTCGCTTAATTACCTAGCAGTAAGAACGGAACTCGATCGTTAAGTGAGGAGCCCCTGTAAATAGAATGTAAAATTAAATGTAAATGGTCTGGTACCTTTAAAACTAAACTGAAATTGATATCATATGAACCAAACGTGAAATAAAAATTATTTTAAAAGTAAAAAAAAACAAAAAAACAACCCTTTTCTCAAAAATATAAAAACAAGATTCGCACCAATGAGAAAGGCGGTGTTAAATGGACCACTGCATTCAGAATCAGAAAACGGAAAACCAGAGAGCGAATCGTTTTTTTTTATTTTTTATTTTACAGATTCTGGGTTTAAAGTTCAAAAGAAGAGTCACCCTCATTTCCCCATTTTTCACATTGGCTTTTAAAACAAAATATGCTTTCGATCTACACTCACTGAGAAGCGTACATGAAAAAAGAGAAAAACATTACCGTCAAAGTTCAGACCTAACTCAAAGGCGAGAAATTTAAAGCGGAATCTGCAGTTGAGTTGATTCAATTTTGATCAAATTTGTAAATATATTCAATTAAAGTTGAAAATAACGTTAATATAATATATTGTTTATTTACGTGTTGAGTGATATCTGAATTTTTATTCTAAAATAATCATAGCAAAGTGGAATGTTTAATTTTTCGCACCCCTTTATTGTAATCCAAATGGTTAAATCCATTCTTAAGCGAGTCAGAAAAATGGAGGCAATTTTGGAAATATGCTGAAAGTTTCAATACATCGGTAGGATTACATTATGATTTCAGAAAAATAACTGAAGGAAATATAGTTTCTTAATTTTCGTAAGGTAAGATTTTAGAACTAGCGGAGTTGCTTGCTACCCAGACTGTTAACAGGGGGAGAAAAGTATTTTTCTGATCGTACTTTAGTTTGAACCGAATTTCTTCTGTAAAACTTATTCTAATATTGGACACGTTAAATGTTTATTACCCACATGTAATTGTTTATAGCATATTCAGTTTCACAACTGTATATGTTACCGTTCGATGACTGCTAAATTGGTATGCTAATTTTGTTGCACAAACTTTAACTGGCAAGTCGTTGAAACGTGTATTTTATGTTTGGTTTAGTTTTACTTACATAACATAACCAAGTTGCATTTACTTAAGTGATAAGAAATGTATATGGATCCCCACCTTAAAACTGTTTATAAGAGACCGGTTAGATGTCTAGACTTGAGCATCAGAGAAAATAAAAATTAAGTTAAGGGTTAAGTTAAGTTCTCTCTATATTATAAATTCTACATTTGTGTTTTGATAGTTATCTGTTGAAAGGTGGTGTACCAACACTGTGTTCCTGGGACCATGTCGCAAACCACTTTATTGGAAGAGATCGCCCAGTGGAGCCAGGAGACATGTAAGAAGGAACTCAAATCTGTCCTGCCGAAGCTCGTCATATCCTTTCCCTGTTTGCGAAAGTCTCATTACATAATTGACATAGGGTTGGGTATATTTTAAGAATTTCTGTGTTATACTTATATCTACATAAGGGAATGTGGCTTAATGCCTTTACAGTCCTCTAATAGTTCTCTTTTGAGTTATTCTCTTATTAAAAGACTTCATAGACTTTTGTTTAACCTTAACCTACATACTCCTTGCATCACAACACTGAACAATGGGATGGATATATACGTAAGTTTCCGGCAACTATACTTTTATTCTGAGCATGTAGTTTTTAACTAAACACATAGTGTTTAAATTGCCCTCACAACGTGTCTTTGGTTTCTGTAGGCATTCTGAAAATAATTATGGAGATGTTTCTTCCACACCTCAGTTTATCAGAGCTTGAGCAGGAGTGTTTCTCCAAGGTCCTTCCCAAGGTGAATAATTCTTAGTCTTCAACTTAAATATAGCAATTAAATACATGCTGCTGTGCTAATTTTTTATTAAAATTTTTGCAGGTGGTTAAGATGTTTAACAGCTTAGTAGATGAGGTTAAACAACGAATCGGAGGATTGTCCAGTCAAAACTCGGAGCTTTTAACATTTTTGAGGAATTTTCTGCAGGTATTGAACATATTGCTGTTTACTGATTACTGCATTGTCATTTGAAGTGGGGGTAAAACGTCCTTCCATAATTTAATTGATTAAGGAAGTATAAATATCTCTTTTTCAGATTATGATTCAAATACTGGAAACTCTGTCAGGCTGCCTTCGTCACGTGTGTTCGTTTGAGGAAACTCCTAACCTGGATAGCATTCGCTCCTTGCCCTTTTGTATTCTTAAAGTCTTGAAAGACACCTTTCAGCACTGCAAAGTAAGAGTGTTGCTCTGCTTGTAAAAAACAAAACATGTTTAAAGTAAAATCCAGCATTATTAAATGTTAGATAATTAGATGTAAGATGTTTCCTGAAAAACTGTAGTTTATTTTATGTTCACACTATGTAGCGTGGTACAAAGATGAACCTTCATAACACTCACTCTTTGCCTCTGTCCATCAGGAGAGTGAAGCTGTGTACAGTGGGCGACTGTCTGTGGTCGCTGACCTCCTTCAAGCTCTGTTTAAAGAAGCATACTCTCTGCAGAAGGGCCTGATGGAGCTGCTGGACAGCGTCTCCTTTGAGGCCAACATCTCAGAGGAGGAGGGGGGGGCTGACATTATTTCTGGTGGGTGCAGGAAGACAGAACAGAAGCCATTGATCAGTAATAACGCAAACGAGTACTAAGCATTTTTCCCCCTACTCATGGATGTCATATGAAAGTTTATTTATTAATGAACAACTGCTTTTAATCGGCATGTTTGTCTTTCATAGTGATCCACAGTCTGTTGGAAATGTGCTCTGTAATATCAAACTTGGACATTGCATTGCATGCCAACACTTGGAAGTTTATCATCAAGTAAGTACAGGGCCAGTTATATTACATCTTGGTCAGATTTTGGGGGCGACATTGTAAAGCATTTGAGTCAGTGTTGGCATACAAAACACGAGTAATAGTCCCAATTTCAGAGGTGTTGGCTACAGTAAGGCTAATGAAAATCTCATATTTAAGGCAGAGTGTGAAGTACCAGTCTCTGCTGGAGGAGCAGCTGCATCACGGTGACATTGTGTCCTCTCTTTGTGAAGACTTGCTCACCTCTTTCCACACCTGCCTTGAGCTTGCCGAACAAATGAAACAGTCTGGGCAACAGGTACAAACAAAAACAGTTTTGATGTCCATCACCATTCACGGGTATCTCAGAGGGGAAACTTGAGTTACTGTTTAAACTGCAACGTAGGAGAACAGATTCAAGGGGTGATGCAGATTAGTTAACTGGCTATGGTTTATGATACTTTCTTAGAATGGCTTTGACATCTTTAATGATCTCTACCCCTGCTACCCTGTAATTGCTGCTCTTATTTTATTTTAATTTTATTTTTGTATAGGAAACTGGGCATAGTCCAGAATACAAGTTGTTCCAGAAAACAATGAAGATGTGCAGGTTTTTTGCCAACACATTAGTTCACTATGTAAAGGTAAATCAGACGACATAAAGCCGTTTTAAAGCCTCCATCTCAGAGTAACACATTTTCCAGTTAATAAAATTCCTAACATTGGCGGATAAAACACACTGGACCCAATTCAGTGTTTTGTTAGTGTCATTTTGCTTTGTCCTGGCCATGCTTTTAGAGTGTAAAACTGGGCTGCTGGACTAAAAAAACGTACATGGAGTGATCGACACCTGTTTCTTGCCAAATAGGAATTCAAAGCTTTTCTGGCAAAGTATTGTGGACGCTTTCACTATCTCTACCTCCAGATCTTCAGGTAATGTGAAAATAGGAGAGATAAGTTTCATTTATTTTTGATTACTTGCATTTTTTGGATTAGCTTCTCTTGGCTTGTTTTTGAGAGATCTGAGAGACCATCAGTGGATGGGACCATACTAACTTTTGGTCTTAAATTCTGAAGTCTTAATGCTGCCCTGTTGTGTTCCTTTGTTTTCACCAGCAAGTTTCCTCCCAGTCTGTGGAGTCCGTCAATCTCCACTGTACACTACAACCAGATGAGTAGTGTGGTGCTAGTGGCCATGGACCCTCTCATCACTCAGCTCCTTCCGTGTAGACCCTTTGTCGAGGTTGTGCTGGCTGAGAAAAGGCGTGAGTCCATTTTCTTTCAGCAAAGAATAGATTCCTTTTGAAAAATAATTTCCGTTCAGCAAGTGCTGCTTATATAATTGTCATTGGGGAATAAAATGGTAGGAAATTAGTAGCCATTCTTTGAAAGTCTCTTGTCTGTGTCTCTTCGGATGTACAAAATTGGGCGCATTCTGCTTTTCCAATCAGCTGATAATCAGCCGATCCTATTCTGAATGACTTATGACAAATGCAGTCCATTATGCATTTTGTTTTATTCAGAGTCCTGTCCAGAGACCTTACTCCCTCATTGCCTCCTGCTTGTGAACATTGTGGGGAAGCTTCCCTCCCAGCCAGAGGAGGTGTTGCGTCTCTGGTGTGAGGGAAGCCAGTTCCCGGAGGAGGTGCCCAGGTAGGCAACCACCTGTTAGATTGCATTCAGCCTTTACCTACACTGTAAGCAGTCACGAGTGCTGTTCTACTACTTGCCTCCTGTCTGTTTGCCCATGCCAGACTGTCCATCTTTCTGGCCCTATTTCTGAGCTTCCGGAGCTGCTCCATGGAGCGTGCGGCACCGGTTCTGGTCCCGGGGGTGATGACAAACGGGCAGGTGCAAAGCCAGGTCACCTTGCACTCTCATGTTTGTGTACAGATGTCCGCCTGTGTGGCCGTACTGCCTGCGGCCCTATTCCCCGGGCTGGTGAGATTTTTATTTTTATTTTTCTCATTAAAACATAATTTTTATATTAAATAAATAGAGAAAGGTCAAGGATTGCCAAAAATACAGGCTTGCCAGTTGAGGGAAAATTAAGAATCCTCACATCAGAGGATAAGAGGTTCAACTCAAGTGTTGCTGAAGGGTATGATTGAATTCAAAATATAATATAAATATTCTGTTCTAACTTAGCTGCAAGTTGTGGTCAAAAATATTGGCACCCTTGCACTGTAGCCAAACATGTTTGTCTCGAGGCTACAAGTCATCTCCAGAGACCTTGAGGTTCCTGTTTCCACCGTACGTAATGCTATCAGGAAGTATAAGGCTTATGGCTCTGTAGCTAACCTCCCTGGTCGTGACCGTGAGAGAACTTGATTGATTGCAGTGAAGAATTGTTCGAATGGTTGAGAAAGCACCTTGATCAACTGCCTCATAGTTTCAAGCTGTCTTTCAGACACAAGGTACCATCTGTCACCAACTCAATGAAAGTGAGTTATATTGTTGGAGACCCAGGAGGACCCCACTGCTGAGAGAGACATAAGAAATCCCAACTGGAGTTTGCCAAAAAATAAATCGCTAAATCCTTCGGGGAGGGTGTTCTGTGGACAGATGAGTACAGCACACTATCGCTGTGATTACAGAAATGAAGCCTTCAGAGAAAGAACATATTCCCTGCTGCCAACATGAAGGAGGTTGTTGGTTTTTGTTGGTTGCTTTGCGACCTCAGGGACTGGGGGCCTTGAACATGAGCATGGCATCATGAAATCAGGAGATTATCAAGGTAATTTGGATTGCAACGTCGAACCCAGTGTCAGAAAGCTAGGTCTACGTCGAATGTCATGGGTCTTCCAGCAGGACAATGACTACAAATACACTTCAAAAAGCACTCAGGAATGGAAAAAGACAAAACGGTGGACTGTACTGAAATGGCCCAGGTCAAAATCTTATTGAAAACCTGTGGAGAGATCTGAAAACCGCAATTGAGAATGCACCCTTCAAATCTTGGAGAATTAGAGAAGTTTTGCACAAGAAGTGCAGGCCAGCTGTTTTTAGAGAAAATTGTGAGTTATGTGAAAAAAACACAAGGGTGCCAATATTTTTGACCAAAACTATGTTGTTATATTCTAAATATTGTCCATATTCATTAACCACAGATTTCTATTGCCCTCTTTTTAAATAAGAATAAGCTGGCTGGCTATGTAAAGTTGTTTTTTGGCTATGACAGAATCCCTGAGTTTCCTGCTGGTGTTCCTCAGTACATACCAATAGGTAGCCACAGATTAGGTTAAGTAATGCTGGAGCATGGATTTTCACTGTAGTCTTTGTCTCCTCCACTTAGGAGAGGTCGTTATTGGAAGCTCTCCTGCAGCCGGACGCTCAGACGGCACTCCTCGCCACAGATGTCTGGTGCTTTCTGGCTCGGTAAGCTGGCTTCTCAACATGAAGCACCTACAAGTCTCTAGCAAATGCATACTCAATATGAAATGTGGTAGAATACCACAAGTGGGTAATATGTCTGTGCCCTATGTCCTCATGTAATTTCAAGATGAGGGCATACCTATAAATTCCCATCCCTGCTTGGATATTTTAGCTTTCTCAAAGTTTGTGACCCCACAATGACCAGAATTATCTTTACAGCTATGGAACAGCCGAGCTGTGCCTGCATCACATGGTATTCACTGCTGGTTTGGTGAGTGCAGCTCTCTGTGCAGAGCAGACAACCTTTTTCTAAACTCTAAACTGATGAACTCTGGAAAAGGAACAGGAGGATGACTCGTGCTAATTCACCGCATGGCCTTTTGGAGACTCCCTACCAAAGGTGACAATTAGTGCCAGTTAATTTGGGATCAGACACCTGTCCGTTACTTACAGCGTGTCGACCTCCAGCACTGCTCTCACACCCCTCCCAGCTGCCCTTTGCCGACGCCAGATTGACTTTCAGTTTTATCTCAGCAAAGGATTTGAGTCTTTGTAAATGTCAAACTGAAATATAAAAACATCTCCGTCAATGACATTCATAACTCTATATAGTATTACCTTACGTAGTATACAAAAAATGTGCTACAGCCGTAGTAGCCGCATGTAGTTCTAGGAGAAATTAACAAAGCTAAAAGGAAGGCTTTTAAAATCTGGATGAATCAATGCCTTTTGTGTAACAATTCATAGTAAGCTTTCCTTAAAATGTACAAGTAATTCCACCTGTTGAACAGATTAAACTGTGCCCTGGGGAGTCCTACCAGCTATCCCATCTTGGCTTGCTCCTGAGACGGATGATGTTCTTGATGACACCACTGCACCAGGTCAGTGAACCCAGAAGTTGTCATTTTTAAGCGGTTGTGACTAATCAACACACAACCCTATGATTAAGGGATCCATGTGCGTTTAGATGGAGATGGTGGAGCAGTTTCCTCCCAGGAAAGTGGAGAACCTTTCAGTGTGGCGTCACATTGCTCTGAGGGCCCTGTCCGAGAAAGTCAAGACGCGAGTTGAGACGGACGTTGTAAGCTCGGCATGCACCACGGTCTCCAGCTGGTTACAGGAGGGCTGCAAGTTGGGAGAACTGGAGCAAGTGGTGAGGACACATCTGGGGTGGGGAATAAGGAGGTATATGGTCACGCGGCTCCGATAAAGAGGAAGAGAGCTTTCGGACCACGCCCAAGGCCTCAGCAATTGAGTTCAGTGAAGTAGTTTGGTAATACAGGCCTTAGCACTGTTGATGAATGTGCTTAGGAGGAGTAGATCCGTAAGGAGGAATATCGATACAGCAGTCTTAGACTTCTCCATGATGGGGGCTGAATGTTCCTTAATTCAGGAATTGGAATAAACAAAATGTCTGAGTTTCCTTGGCTCACTGACTCACTAATAGCTTATTCTAAAAAATGAATATTCTGTTCTGTTCACTAAACAGCTTTTAGTAATTTTTTATAGTGTATTTGGTAATTGGGTCCAAATACACTGTTTTGTGCTCCTATTTATTTTGGTAAACAAAATGTGTTGTGTATCTAAATCCTCTATATTCTTACACTGTCAGAACAACTTAAAATGAACTCAAATACTTTGTTATTGGTTATCCTCTCAGAACACAGCACTGTCGTCCTTGCTGATGGTGGTACAAGGAGATGTTTCAGATTCCAGTGTGGTATCGGCCCTGAGACTGGTCACGCAGCTGTGGGCTCGCATTTGTGTCCACCAGGTGAGAGACGCAAAGATATAATCTATCAATTTAGCTGATACTTATCCAAATTGCCTTGAGTAATGGGCAAAACTTGCTCACCGCCATTATGCAAAGTCTGTTGAGGCTTATTCAAAAAGACTCGCAGCTGTAAAAGGCACTTTTGAAATGATTTAGGGGAGTGAATACTTCTGAAATCATCTTATTTCGTTATATTCTGAAACTTCTTTAAGCTGTATTTATTTTGAGCATTCAAGGCACTGTGTATGTTCGTTTATTGTATATGCAGTAGTGTTTTGTGACACATTTCAGGTACAGACATACACAGCAGTTCGGTGTACTCTACGGCTACTCCTCTCCATCTCGGCAGTTTTAGTACAGAGCATAGACTCCCATGTCGTCTGCCAGGTATCCGACCAGCACCGCTTCGCGTTTACGCGGCACAGTTATCGCTAGAATGAAATGTAAAATATGCCCGCGAAATGTGATCTGGGTGCTTTTTTTTTTTTTCCTTTCAGGCTCTTACCTCCTTGAGCTCCCTGTTGTCAGAGAGGTGCCCCGATGATGTTATGCTGGCAGCAGTGGGCTTTTTGGGGTCATTGGGGAAGTTGTTTGTACCCCCAGAAATGCAGGTCTTTTGAAAAATTAT
Organism: Hiodon alosoides; assembly: GCA_025775065.1. Taxonomy (NCBI): domain Eukaryota; kingdom Metazoa; phylum Chordata; class Actinopteri; order Hiodontiformes; family Hiodontidae; genus Hiodon; species Hiodon alosoides. The sequence goes on along the minus strand of JAOYSI010000005.1, from coordinate 2,456,862 downwards.
TATTCACATTAATGCAACTATTCACTCTACCAATCAAATACTATCATACAGGGGAAGTCTCTGCTATTTATCTCCACCAAGGTGCACACCCACACATATAGGTCCAAGTTTGTTACGAATCCATTTGCATTCCAATATTATCACGTTGTATTATCGCACAAAAGGGGCATAAAAGTAGAATAGAAATAAATGCCTGTGGGTACCATTTTAAAGAATTCAGAACATAAAATAAATTCTTTTTTTTTTAATTTTGTTGTGAAATGTGAAAATGGTAAAGAATTGTTTTTAAAATGCTTTAAAAAAAGTATTTGGGTTTAAAAATAGGCTAAGTGTTTTAACTATTTTAGAATTAAATTTTTCAAAAGGGCTTATAAAGCATTTTAAACAGAATGTTTGTTTATAATGTTACTAAGTGCTTTTGTTGAATGGCATTGTCTAATTATGGGAAGGATACAGAACTTAACCCTCCCCTCAATTTCAATTAGATAAAAGTCTATGGTATAGCCAAAATAAATGTTGGAACAAATCCTACCCCCCGTACATTAGCACATTGTCCAAGGGTACAGAAGTATCTTTTGAACCTGTTAGCTTTTAGCCTCAAAGCTAGCTCTATTACTTCACAACTTAATCTGGGTAAATGCTAATTATCAAAAGTATTTATATAAAAATATGATCTAAATTTCTCAGCTATTAATCATTTAAAATAATTTCAGAATTTTTGTTGTCTCCCAGAGCCAGGTCCTTCCCAAAGTTAGCAGACTTTTCAGTGTCCTGTTTAAAGAGACATCTTGGCCTCTTCACCAGCATACTCTAGAGGCCTTTTCAGTCTTTGCAGAGGTGAGTCCCTCAACACGCTTTAGCTTACCCACACGTTTTCTGGCAGTATGCAACTTTTACAATCATAATTCAGTGAAACATTTGGGGTTTTATGGAAAATTAACTTCAAAGGATATTTAATTTGACAGGAAACTAATCATGAAGAAGTGATTTCCCAAAGTTTGACATCAGACGAAATAAAAAATGAAGTCATTAATTTCCTCAGCAAGGTAAAAAAATAATAATGTAATTACCATTGTAAAATGGGAGTGGGGAAAACTCTTTTTTACGAGCGATATCCTGTTTTTCAGACGTGCAAAGTGCAGGAAACGGATGAAGTACGACTTAAAAGGTTAACATCAGATAAGTGTATTTTTGAGCGACATATTGACGGATTGGAGACTGATGAGGAATCTACTGGCCTTCAGGTAAAGCAATGAACAAACATGTTATACAATAGTATAAAGTGTCCTATTCTTTCATGACCTTGTGTGAAAGAAAGATATATTCTAATGTATTTGATCATACACAAGCATTTAACACATTTGTGTAAATACATGGTTGTGTAATCTCAATAAACCGCTTATTTCCCGTTCAGCCGCGTTCCAAGCGAGCTCGGCAGGAGACTGGTGCGGACGAAGTGTTTGAGAAATATCTCCAGGTGGCGGAAAATGCCCTGAAAGCACTGCATGCGTTAACAGAACAAACCCCCCCTCCACAATGGGCCTCTGCCAGGCTCCAAGAGCTGCAGATGCTGATAACTCAAGTCGACACCGCCCGGCCCCCGCAAACCTAGCATTGCACTGCCGGGAACCAAAACACCACTGTACTGTAAATTCATATCCCTGTTTATATAACGCAAGCCTCAATTGTGCCCCTGTCAACAACATACTGCTGTCAAGTGATAAATCATTCCTAGCCAGCATGTGTGAATACTCTGTAATGGTGCAGTCAGTTTATAGGCAAGGGTCAAAATCTGGTCACAAAATAAGTATTTTTAATGTTTTTTTTATTAAACAGTTAACATTCAAACCTGAATTGCCTCGTTTGTTTGCTCAAAATATGAATAACAATTTAATGACCCCCTCTTCCATAGGCTAGTTCAACAAACAAAGGTTTATCTGCACTGACAAGTATGCCAATCGGTCAAGTGTCATAATTACTATTTTATCAGAAGCCATAAATACAAATAAATTACATATACCAGTCTCCCCCCAAAGTCATTTTTCCTTACCAGAAAATTTAAGTTATCCCTATAAGGCCTGTTGTGTTAAAGAAGTAAATGTATGGCACAGCCAAACCTAAATTTCACCACCATGGTTTAATTAATTTACAAATGGCAAAGTCAATCTGGCATTTCCAGTCTGACAAACCTCTCTGCAGTATTCCCCTTTTATAGCAAAAGAACAAAAAGGATGAAATCGTGGCAGTGTCACGATTTTGTAAAACTATAGTACCATGACAAATTACAAATTTTTCAATTTGCATCAAGTTGATATCATTTCCAACAATAAAGCATGTTACACTTAACATACTTATGAATGGAGAGAAAGCAAAGCCAAGGTTCCGTTGCTGCCATTGGTCCGTGCAGATTTTCATACTGCTGGACATGGGGATTGTGCAGTGCCCTGCCTCCAAGAGTTCATGTGGATCATGCTTCTTTCTGTCACCACGTGTTCTCATCTTCCCAATTGAGGTCATCGCCTTCACCCCATCCTGCCACTTCCGTCTATGAGAAACAAGCAAACCCAGTTAGCAATTATGAAAACAAAAACATTTGAAATGTATATGGGCACAATCATATTAAGAGAAACTTTCAGGCATTTTTCTATTTCGAAAAAGCAGAGACTGCATTTACCTCCGTTAAGTCAGTTGCGGCAAACTTTTCTGTTAACTTAAGTGCGTCTACTGATGACTCAAAATCCATGGGCAATGTTTGTTCTGAAGCCCCTGGCACTAGTCCCAAATCAACAGTCCTTGCAGAAGGTAGCAACAAAGCTGCCGAAGACAGTTTAATATCTGGGACCATATCGGCAAAGAAGTCCAGTTCAGGATCTTTTATCTGCTTTTTTTTCACCTCAATTGTGAACTCCTCTCCCAAGCCAACGCCACCGGTGGCTTTTCGCATCTGGCTCGACTTTGAAGAGTCAAATGATGTTTTATTTGGTTTTGCATCTCCCTCGTGTTGCCTCCAGCCAGAATCAGACAAAGCAGACTGTTTCAGTGCCCTGGATGTAGAAGCAGCGCTCAGTTTCAGAGTTTTGGACTCCTTTGCTGGTTGGGACACAGGGCTTATTACGGTGGATTCACGCAGAGAAGAACCTGATTCCAAGGCTGCCTTAGCTAGGGAATGCTCTGTTGCCGTCGTTTCTGAGTCCTCAAAGTCATCCCAGTGCTCCTCTTCCTCATGAGGTCCGGTGGAGATGTTGATAGTTTTCTCCTGCTTCTCTGCAGGCGGAGTATGGATCTGCATAGACTGGTCTTCCTCTGGGTCACTCCAGTCTGGCCATTCCTCACCTGGTTGGCCACGCTTCTCATGACTGTCCAGTTGGTAGGTCTTATCCCCAGCACAAACCGTTCCGCTTCCCTCTGAGAATCCGTTGAGGGCTAAAGCCATCCCTCTACTGGGAACTGTAAAAGTAACAAAAATAGTGGAACATTTTCTTGTGGTTCTAAGAATCTCAAAAATTGTATGAAGGGCACTTAAACTGTGGAATGACCGTAACTATGCAAGATATGCCTCTAACCTTTAAACTTATACAAGATACACCCCTAAAAAGTCAACCTAAAGCTTAAGACATCGTCCTTGGTGGCTTTTTCCTACCTAGTTTAAATTAAAATGAGTACAGCTACTTTTCAGGTTTTGTGACTGGGTGCTTTTATATTTGGCCATTCTAATACACTTTCCCATTCTTTAACAGTGATCTGTTTTGCTCTGTGCTGTACTATTTCTGTATATAAATTATTGGCTGGGTATTTCTGTAAAGTAATCTGTGACAACCTTCTGTGAAGAAGCACGATAGTAAAAATTGAACTATTGAATAATTTTGTTGACATACAAAAATAAAACTTAAAAAAAAATCTAAATTAAAAAGGAATTGTTTGGGATTATGGAATAATTACACATTAAAATGAATGAGCAACATACACCTGTTTATATTTGCCACTGGTCAATACCTGATTTGGATGCCAGGTGGAATTTCCCAGACTGACTTTCTTGCCTCAGGGGGGCAACATCTTCCAGCACCAGCTCTGTGTTTCCAGCAGCCTTCCGAAAAAGACCATTAACTTTGGATGGCTGGGAGATGTGTGCTCGTGAATTGTTATGAATGGGAGAACCTGATGTGACCAAAAAATACAAATTTCAGTCAATGTTCTTAAGAAAAAGATGAAAATTAACTTGACTATTGGGCATTGTGTGTGTGTGAGCCTTACTTTCTGGAGTGGCCTCTGTCGATTTGATGAAGTTGGGGCTTGTCCGTTTAAACACCTTTCCTCTTTCTCCTCCCACTACAACCTGAGCTCCCAGTATAGGGACAAGAACTGCAAGGCTTTGCAGCGTCATGGCAACTAGTGAATCATTAGTGTCTCTCATCCCAAGCAAAATCTGCAGTGTTAAAACAAATTTTAAAATCCACAATCAAAGCTGTGGCCTATAAACCCAGTTTAGGATTCCTGCAAGTAGACAAGTCCTGCAAATTTTATTTAATGAATGTCTAATGTCTATTTAATTAGTCTACAAACATAGCTTAACGCTTTCCATGACTATTTAAAAGGGAGTAAATCTGACATGAATCACAGAAAATATATATATATACTACACAAAACAATTTGAAGTTTCCAACCTGAGGTAGTATCTGATTTTTCAGTTCATCATAAGAGAAGAGATCAGCATAGATTGAAATGTGGGCTAGCAAAACCAGCCTGACATGCTCCTCATTGACCTTGAAGAGTTTCAGAAGCTGAGGGATCACGTATTTACGATATAGGGGCACCGATAGGAGACAATCCTCCTTGCTACCACTTGAACCTGTGATCAAAAACCAAAGTATCAGAAAATGTATCAGCATAGCATAATTAGCATTAAATCCTTCACATCAGTCTCAGAAAACTTTGAAGATTATAAAACACAATAAAAAATTTTATTAATTATATTTACCAATACCATTCTTTGGCCTGAGGAGATGGGGAAGGAAACTTTTTATGGCCATGGGTTCTGCGAACACCAGAGGGTTGAGGAACTTTGGAACCAGACGGGCTGCAATTAGCTCTTCAGGAAGGTTCTGAACTCGGTCCAAGAGAAACCTGCAACTACTGAGACTTGAGAGACTGTCACAGCACACAGTATTGATGAAGGCTTTTCTAAAAGACACACAATTGTTACCTGCAGCAAGTTTACATAAGGAGTTGTTGAAATGTAATGAAATTAAAATAATTTCGGAAACAGTCATTTACACTCAAGTTTTATGTCTTTAAATAAAAGCATGAAACGACTACACCAAAGGCTTACTTGAAAAATTCATTCTTTTTTTCTTCAGTTTTAAGAGTCAAGCTCTGCAGAAAGTTTACCACCTCAAGGAAGTCATTCCTGTAAAATACAATAATACATTAAAAAATACATCAGATAAAATGTAATTTACAGTGATTAAGCAAAAGTAAACCAATAATTGTCTTTACATAAAAAGAAATAAAAAGTCCTCAAAATCACATTTTGCATTAAGGTATATTAGTCTAGCTTTTAAACAAAAGAAGCTCTAACCAAGTTCCTTTGTTTTTTTGATCACAATGGGACATCAGCACACCTGAAAAACTCATGAGTCCGCAGATTACTAAGAGATGGCCGTGCTACTGGATCAGGGTTCAGCAGGTTCCTTTGAAGGGTGCTCTTGAAACTCTCCAACAGGTCTTCAGAAACTAAAGCAACAAAAAATGTTTTTTTCTGATGCAAAAATTGCTTCAATAATTAATGTAGCTTTGGTGGATGAGCTTTAACTATAAATGCAAGCACGTAGCACTTCAGCTTAAAAAACATTAAAACAGAAACACACAATGAACGAAAATATACTCACCATAATCGTTCAGGAGTGGGATTAAAGTTTCCACAAGAACTCCAAAAGAGAAAGCATCTCTTGAATGGCCATGCTTTTCTGGTAGCATTTCAAAGGTTTCAACCTAAAATGAAGTGTTCATGACCATTTTAAAAATTTTTCTCAAAATGAATTCCATACATACTAGCATCCAATAATTCACTGCAAGAAATACACATCTACACATTCTTTTCACTGCTTGACTGATCCTCAGCCTCCTGAAGATATTTCAGGTATTTCTGTCTCCCTCTGGTGCTTCTGTTTAAACCCCTTAATGCAGAGCTACCGCAGACAAAGGTCTGCTTTGCTCAACGACGGTCGGTCCTCTGACACACCTTCTCTCTACAGCTATGCACTCCTTTCTAGCTTCTGCTCCAACTTGACCCGTCAGTTGAGGAAAGACCTACATTAGTACAGTGGAGTTGCCCCCCCCCCGTCTTTTTCTCCAGACAGGCAACAAACCTCTATAGTCTGTACCATGATCTCAATAAAATGAACCCCACAATCTGGGGTTTTTGTTTTTGCAGAAATAAAAAAACGGCAGACTACATGGTTCCATTATGGTAATGATCTTTTGCAGGCACTTTCAAAGTTTGATTTGTTTTAACTTTACTGTATACATTTCTAGTGAGTCACCAAGTTGTCATAAAATGTATGTACTAGTAAGCACATTAATAAATAAAGAAACAGTAAATATACATACCCTCTCCTCTGGAGGAACAGCATTCTGCTCTCTCTGCATCTTAATGCTTTTAAGAAACTGAGAGAGCAAAGACAACACTACATTGGACTTCTTTTTTACAAATGGTAGATTGACAAACATATCCTGGGTGTCATAACTTAACTTTTCCCTCCTTTTTTTTCATAATTACAGAAACTGATTTTGTAACTACATAAAGTACAAGTCAGTAGTCAGAGCTAAAACTTATGTCACCTCGGGAGTGGCTTCAGAGAACTGGCAGACTGTCTCCATTCCTCCAAGTTTCCAATGACCATCTTCACTTACAAAGACAGATGACATACACACATTGTTGTGGCTTGATTTACCCTAAAGTAAACACAAATGTGAAATCATATTTCACACATTAATGGAGTAACTGGGCACAAGTACAGTAAATGTAAAAACACAGCACAGTAAAACAATACAAAAACAGTTAAAAAAATATATGTAGTCCTTCATTTGTCCCTAATTTTGCCTAATTTAGAATGATAATTATAAGTGCAGCGAAAGCCAGCTGCAGAATGAAGCAAAGATCTCACTAGCTCATGCAGGAAGACCAGAGCCTGCAGGAGGTCATAGATCCCAGCGCAGATTTCCTCTGGTGACAGCGTCTCTAGCAACAGCTCCAGAGGCTGCACCCGCTCGGTAACAAGGTGAATCCCGCCGTCCTGCACCGAGCAGGACAGAAAGCGCAGCAGGCACGGGTGGCGCAGGGTCTTCAGGTGCTGGGGGAGGGGGGTAACGTTGTATAGATAACATTGAAGCTATGAAATGTCACACTCTGATTGCAACATAAAGGCACCTGTTACTACAAATGAATTCTGTGTAACTAAAATCATTATACCGGGAAAAAGGAAGAATAAAACTACCTACCCATTTGTACTTAGATATTCAACAGTACATCACATTGCTCTTTCAAAGGACATTAAACAAATATAAATTTAATAAAATTCTAAACACAAATGACATGTCTCTGGGATCCGTCTACAACTGCAACTACCTTGGCGGCTTTATTGACTTTGTCCTCATTGCCCTGCTTATGAACAAACATGGAGGCCGGCTTGCCGTCTTGGAGGAGGACGGAGTACATGGTGAGTCCAGAGGGGAGGGTCAGCAGGGGCTCCTCCAGGGTGCAGCTTCTCAGTGCACTGCTCTCCAAACCCATATTCACCCTGGTATCCTATTATTCTGGACCCAGGGCCTGCCAACCATACCATTAACACATTACACACAGCACAAAATCCTTTAAATCAAACTTACTAAACCACAGATTTGTTACTCTTAGGTTGATTTGAATCAACTAATGTAAAAAACTATTACCAAGTAAAAAGTAAATACTAATTTTAAGAAAGTAAACATAACAGTTCTTACGTGTAAAAAATCGATATTACGTCTAAAGCTGAATAATTCGTTGATTTAACAGTGTTTCTGTTATCAGATATATTTCAGATTTGGAACAACAAAGTTTTAAAGTGGGCCATCCGGCTAACCACAGAAATGTCCGTACTCTCGTTTTTAAACGTCTATATTTTGTTTTTAATTAAAACTTAAGGACCTCATTGCACCTTTGCGAAGTTAAATCGAACTAGCCTGTCGTGTTTTGTGGGCCGAAATGCGCAGCAATAGCAGCCACACAAACAACTGATTATTAGACTAACGATTAGCTGATTTATCTAGCTAATCGTTTACTTCCGTCAATCTTAACACGAAATGAAAACACAGGAAAGTTAAAACAGCGTTAAAGTTAGCCTAGCTAGTTTGCTGTCCATTTTGATGACTGAGTATAAGGTCAGAGCAAATCAGCAAACTAGCTAGTTATAAGTATTAATCGAGTTTTCGGGCCATACTAACAACACACTACCACAACAAGGTAGAAACCAAAATGTACCTGTACTGTGTGGCGTGTCACTTCTCTTGACGGGTAAGTAGCTAGCTAGCTAGTACGCTAGCTAGCTTTCGTTAGTCGCCACCTGCTCGTTCAAATTTGCACAGCGAAGAATCCTTTCGTGAACTGATACTTCGGATGATCTAACCTTATAAAACGGTTAACATTTTCGTAAACCCAACGTTATAATACGGGGTCAATATGTGCATTTCATCTGCTTACATGAGATCCACACATAGACAGTATAGCAACACAGCTTCCTGTCAAAATCAGTTCTTCCTGTCCGAGATTAGGAATAAACCATTATTCGTTCAGAGCAAAAGCTTCAGGGTATCTACTTACTGACACTGTTCAGGGTTCTTAGCATTAACGAAAACATACTTAACAGAAACAAAACAAAACTAAAACTATTTGTATACAGTTTGTGCAATGTTAAATACACCAATAACAACTTATAATAAAATGAATTGGGAATTAGTTATTCACTTGACATGTAATGGTCGGTATCGCCGAGGTCCTGGATAATTTATGTTATTAAAAAATACACGGGGACCAACGATTAGAAGTCACTATGTGGTATGGAATTTTGAAAGTTGTGTTTTCACTAATGACAAGTATTGCTGTTGATTGAAGATTACTGGTGCATCTCGAAAGTTTTCTTTATGTCTCCTTTATAAATTTTGAAGTTCTGTCATCCGCCGCTTATTGATATTGCATGCATTTAACCATTTAAGTGAAAGCACACCACACAGAACATGGAAAAGACTTTTGCATTACAATCGGGACAATGTTGCATTATTTTAATATTATCATAAACTTTGTCTGATCCAAAAGCACGATCAGCAAGCGAAAAACGCAGACCTCCAGCGAAGGCGAGTTGACTCAATCAATCAACTTCCCTACACTAATAGAAGCATGATCAGAGGAGTAAACTACCCATGGCAACTCTGGCAGCTTTCCATGTTTGTAAAGTCATTATTGGGGTTCAAGCTAATTCCTGCTGGGTACCTGCTGCTCGTCTTCCGCAAGCTTTCACTCATCCTCACATTAAATATGTCACCTATTGACCCCATGGTGGCGCTATAGCAAACGTTTAAACGTTCCAAATTTGATTGCACAGCCCTCCTGTTTGACCAAATATCACCAAACCAGGTCTCCTCTATTTCAAAGTACTGAAGTTGCCTCAAGGAAACATCATATCTCACAAAAAACGGACATTACATGCAGTTCAACTCAAAATATAAGTTAAATATAAAAGTTATTGGACCTCAATACTCAAAATGATTTTTCTCAATTGGAAATCTCATTGATTTAAACTTTGGCTGTTCAGCCTCACATTTTGTAGGATTGAAGATAGAAAGAGATCTTCACAGGAGCTTTGAGAAAACAGGAACCTGAATTGGAATGCACAGACATTCAATCATACATACAAAAATACAAGCATGGTTAAAACAAATTAAAATTCACAGGTCCTTAAATTGGTGGCGAGAGAGGTGAGGGGAGTTAATTGTTTATGTTAAGAGGCTCCTTGCATGTTACATGTTACATGTGATGTACAAAATGAAATTCAGTGTTTACAAATTTGGATCAAAGGCTTGAAGACTTAATTGCATGTATACCCTTTTTTTGTTCTTTTGATTTCGTTAGATAACTCCCTCTCAACAGCTTGATGTTATATTGTTATAAATGTTATTATTATGTGTGCAGCAAATAATTTGTATTGTGTAAAAGCCATTTTATTCTTATTGACAGATCCCACCCTAAAGAAGGTGGTGCTTGACTTGAAACATAGTGGCAAGATTATATTTTTTATGCTTAAATTTTATTTTATTATTATTTCTTCTTTTATTTTGGAAGTTTTATGGAAAATTAAACTAGACATTTTAAGTGTTCAATTTTTAGTGTAAACTGTTTGTAAATTAAAATATTTAATATTTAAAACTGGTCTTAGAGTAAAACCATTGTCCAGATAAATGCTCTCTTTGAAAATGTGTCTATAGAACACAGATTGTTGTTCAGGAGACATTACCTCATTGCAAAAGAAGCTCACTTAATTGGACAACTATGATTCTCCCAGCACCAGTTCTTGTGATGGCATCCTCCTCGTGTTTTTATTAATAAAAATAAAGGTTCTGCCTTAACTTCTCACACAACCCATTGCGTCACTACATGGGTTGTCCATGAAAGCACTTGTTTTTTCACTGTCCAGAATAGAGGCAGGGGTGCATCACTGTGTTCTCTCTGGAGTATTACAGATACCAGAGATGAGCTATTTGTGTTATTTTGGGACAGACGTAACAGGGAAGTCACACCAGACAGCTATGCAATAACATAAAGGCTGGCAAAGAGTATGCTTGCTTAGTAGCCACCCACAGGCAGCATGCAGGAAACCCTGTGAAACATAAAACACAGAGTGGTGAGTAACTGTCTGGTGTGCTCTTAGTCGGTTCATTATCCTCTCATATCCCTAGTCTTGAATCAATTATCAAATGATGCATAAAGTTCCAGTAAATCATTGGCAGGTACACTTGCTAAAGGCATTAAAAAAAAAACATCTAATCTTTAGTGCAACGAAAGGATTTCTCAGATGGTTATTTAAAATTAAACAGAATAAAAACAAAGATAACATATAATCAAAGAATCATGTGAATTTTTTTTTATTTCAACAAGATTACCAAAATTTTTACTTATGAAAATATAAAAATTTAATGGATGTATGAAATAAATAGCTTGTTTCAAAAGTTTGAAGTATGTAGCACATTGGAACACATTGGAGCACATTTTGTTATGGACATTTAATGTCTATGTTGTGATGTCACTCAGTACTCTATCAACAGACAGGTTTTGGTCCATGTCCAGATGTTGCTCAAGGTCTGTTAGAGCATAAGGCGTAGTCTTCAAATTTTCTCTCTATGTGAACAGAATGTCTGCCTCTGTTCCATGTATCGTTTGTGGTTCAATTTTGCTGGATTAGCTAATTAGAAAGACCTGCCCTATCAGACAGATCCAGCCCCTTCTCACCATATAAAAGCTCAGAACCTCCAAAGAATATCCAAGTTCCGTGACGGAAGTTAACCTGTATTAAGTAAGTCATTTTTAAATCATATTTTTTCAACAAATAGCATTAGGTTTATTGATATTTATATGTGACCAAAATGTTGGTAAACCATGGTAGGAAACAATTCTATTTTGACATCGCCAGTAGAATGTATTGTGCAATCTTCTGTTTATTCTAAATTCATGTTTTGCCGTTATGAATCTCACTTTAGCAATGGCTGGTTCACCGGTACTTCTTTCCCTTGTGGCTTTGGCATGTATTTTACCATTCTCTGCTGCTCAAGGTAAGCACAGGGTATTTTCAGCCTTTATACATCCAAGAACAAAACTCTAAAACCAACACCGGCGTGGTAAATTAGCATATCTTTTTTTCGGAAAAAATAAAATTCAATAATGTTTTTGGTAAAAAAAACTAAAGGGCAGTACACTGAGCTCCCATCTGGGAACCAGGCTGACACACAACAATATGTGCATGTTATGACCTCCTCATGCACTAATAACTATTTACACAGCTGTAAATAATTACCAGGCCGCTGACTGCGTTTTCTTTTATTTGGGTGCAAAAAAGGTTTCATCCTAATATGTGCTAATAACACTTGTCATAATCATCAGTGTTGCACTTGTCTAGCTGATGGGTCATTTTAACTGTATACTATGGAGCTAAATGTGTATTTTATGAGATAATACGCTGTTCTTCTCTCACCAGCAAGTTGCATTGGCCGATGTGGGGGAGCATACTACAGGGGTTATGACTGTCAATGTGATTATGACTGTCTTACTCACAGCGAGTGCTGCAGGGACTATGAGTCTGCGTGCACTACAAGTAAGGCAATTTTTTTATGTGTTTTAGGAAACACATAAAAATTTAAACATTTTCTCAAATTTGCTGCACAATTGAATATAAAATATCCTGTTGTGAGTAAAGGGAAATAGAAACAGACAGGAAAACAGTAAACTGACGTGTAGATCTCCCTGATTCAAAGACGTCATAGAGTGTCGTACAGCATTGGGGAATTCATAAATACGAAAGTACCCTGTGTACTATTCCACTGCATTAAGGGTTGGATAGGACGGAAGATTAGAAATGTGACGATTGTTTTTTTTTTTTACAGGCAACTCTTGTAAAGGACGCTGCGGGGAGTCCTTCAAGCGGGGTAGGGAATGCACGTGTGATCCTGACTGTCTACAGTATAACCAGTGCTGTCCTGATTATCAAAGACACTGTGGTGAAGGTAAGGCCTGTTCCTTATTTAACAAACACTGCAATCCATTCTGAGGCAGAGAAACTTTATTTTCTTGTGATTAAGTGATTAATGTGGAGCATATATTTTCTAAATCTCAACTAATATCTTTGAAAGTCCAAAAAGAATAATTGGTTCTGCTTTCGGATCTCTATGAAATGGCATGGTCTGAATGATCGAAGTGATATATCGCAAATTAAAATGGCTTACAAAACCCCCGATGAGCATCCATTATGTTCTTTTAACCATTGAGAGGGATTAAATTAAATCCAGGGGATTTCCCTTTTTAGAGACATCAGGTTCAAGTGAATTAACTAATTTATTAGTTTATTGGTTAGTTTAATAATTGGACATCTAACTTAGGGTAAGGGTAATGTGTCTTTTGGGATAAATAAGTAAGAAAGTCATGGAATAATTTCTAATAAAACCCTCGGTTATTTAACAGTGATAAGATTAAGCTTTCAGATTATTTTTTATGTCATATGTTTATATCATAAATTAAAATGAATACACTGTCAGCAGCGACAATGACAGCAACAATGGCAGGAAGAGAATATTGTGTCGTTCGTGTTATTACAGAACCAGCAAGCACAACAGTTCCAGCATATGAGGAGCCAAAAAAAGACAAGCAATCAGGTATATCCACTTAAAATTGATTCATTTGGGAGGCAAGAAAAAAGGTTTCTGAATAGATGTTGCTTTTAGATACACTAAAGTAGCGAGTATCGCTTTGAAAGGATCTTCATGTGAGGAAAAATATCAGACATGTTTGTCGTTGAATATCCATGTATTTCAAAAAGGCCAAGGTGGACTTCAATGTAATTTTTGTGTTAAGAGTGTCCAAAGGAAAAAGCTACCAAGAAGCCAGATTTTATAGCTCTCTCATACACAGAGCGACCCAAAAAAAAGGAGAGTGAGGAAATTAATCAAGGTAAGTGCATGCGAGAGACACTAATCAAGTAGCAACCATAAAAAAGAACACTACTGTTGTGGACATTCCTGAAAAAAAGAATCGCACTAACAATAATGCAAAGTCATGCCAGATAAGATTTTCCAACAGAACTAATAATTATTGAGCTCAAGAGAAAACATTCCGTTTATCCCCTTAGGAACAGCCAAAAGAGTTCTATCGTTGCATAGACAATCATAACATTTTATAACATTGACATGTGTTACACCCCGCATGACTATATATTTCCTTTAAGTCTGTTGATTGGTTACACATTCCTACATTCTCAATCCCCATTCAATACTTTAAATATAGGGGTTGGCTGATGCTATCTGGCTTTAAATAATAAAAAAACAACGTAACACAGCTAAACATTTTTCCCTCATACTACTACGGCAAAGGCATGCTCGAAATTATGCTTCCAAGGTGGCTGCCAGGTTCCACTGAGTGTTAGCTTCAGGTCCAAAGTCTAACTCCTCAGCCCTGTCATCCAATGGAAAAAGGAAAGGAAGTAATGAAATTCCGAGTGGCGTTTTTGCATGCAACTCCGGCCTCAACTCTGCATGCTGGAAAAGAAGAGGGTCACCCTGGGTGTGTTGTTGGGGCAATGCGCTCAAAACCAGTCGTTCTGGCCATCTCGGAAAACAAGCGGAAATTTTTTTTTTTTTCTGCCATTAGTGATACTTGTCATCATCACTGACAAAAAAGCTCTTGTTTTGCCTTGCATGAGATGAGCAGTAGTTCTAAGGCATGATACCATGTTGGGGTAAAATGGATTTATTGTTTTTAACAGGAAACAAAAATTAATTTTCTTTCAATTTTGAGTCCCCTTCAGACTTGTCATACAGTCATCTACTTCCTATGTCCACCACCACCCCTCCACTTGAACAGCTGGCACTAGATGAGCAGGGTGATGGTTAGTATGCTCCTGTGGGGGAGGCTTTCATTAGTAATTTCCAAAATGCTAATAAATTTCTATTCTGCCCTGCTTCTTCTCGTCTCAGCTTCAGTGTCAATATTGATTCCATTGTAACTTTTAACAACAAGTTCTTGTAGCGGCTATTAATCCAGTTCGGTCTCAAGTCTTATCTGCTGTGGCCGACCTCTATGTCGCCTCAACCCTAGGCCCAGAGAGTACAAGTGGTTATGAGCCATTACCAACCAGCTTACCTAATCAGCCATTAGTGCCCGACGGCACTCCCACCTCTCCGAGTATGGCACGGCCCTCCACGGACGTCCCTGTTGCAGAGAGAGAGCAGGAGGCAATCCCAGAGGAAATTGACGCAACCTCCTCAGAAAAGTCGGCACAGACTGAAAGTTCTACAGGTACTCCTCCTTGTTACTGGCAGTGTAGATTTTTCCACATCCGTAATGGTTCATGAACATGACAAGTGAGAAGAAAGGGGGAGGGGGTGTTAATATCTGACAAAAATGAGCTGACATGAATTTTATTCCATTGTATTGCACTTGCAGATAATTTTAACCAGTCTGTAAACAGAAAACTGTTATAAAATAAGTTTGAAGGATGGTCAGGGGGTGAATTTACCATATAATACCTAAGTACTGAAGAGTTTCTCACGATATATAATACATAATGGGGCACAGGTCTGCATAAAACATTTTTATGGCTTTTAAGATAATTTATGATTAGGATTACTGTAGGTTTTAACATGATCTATCTGATCAAATTCTTTATTTGATATTTTTTCCAGGAACTAGCGGTACTCATACATATGCTGAGGACCAAACAGATTCTACATCTATGCTGGCTCCCACCATGCCTACAACACCTGGTGGTCAGAGTCTTGTTCCTGAGCAAGGTGTTCCTGAGCAAGTCTCCCTTGAGAATGCCTTTACAGATGGGGCCAGCTCCACAACGGCCAGCCAACCCACAGCCAGCACGGTTTCAGATGAGCCCATCGCCTACACTACCACCTCACCCCTATCTGGAACCCAGTCCCTGAACAATGTGTCTGTCACTCCCCTGTCCGAAACTACCACTTGGATGGAGTCAGAGAATCCAGGCGTTACGTCGGGAGGTGAAAAACTCCCTGTAGACCACGATGGGAACGATCAGCCGGCCACACCTGCACCCGAAGATCAGAAAGTTGATACCGAGGGCCCCATATCAGGAGATCCCACTGCTGCCCCCTTACCTGGGCTTGGACCCATCAGGAAGCCTTCAAACCCCAGAGTAGAGACAGATGATGCCAAGGCCCTGGATACAGACAACCCCAATGATGTCTACCTTGCAGGTAGCCGCTTCTCCCTGTCAGCACTTTGTACTTTTGAGTGTTAATCATATATTCGGGGAAATCAATATTACCCTAGTTCACTTACATCTATTATTACGGCGATTTGGGGAAAATATGTCTAAGATTTAAAACAGAAAAAACCTGGCAGAGTAAACTAGCATTAGTGGAGACATTACCTCATGTAATGGCCTGGCGTCCTGTCCTGGGTGTATCCCTGCCTTGCGCCCTACGCCTGCCGGGATCGGCTCCGGCGTCCCCGCGACCCTCAACCGGATAAGCAGTTTCGATAATGGATGGATGGATTGATTATCTCACGTATGCACATTAACTCAACAGAATTTGCTAATTTCTCTAAAACTTTTTGTGTCTAATTACATAAGGGCTTTGCTTATTCTGTCTAGATGACAACAATGACACCAACCTCTGCAGTGGTCGTCCAGTCAGCGGATTGACGGCTCTCCGTAATGGAACCGTTGCCGTTTTCCGAGGTACTTTGTGCAGCCAACCTTCCACTGAGTAATACAGGATGAGGACACATTTACGTCTAATTTTTCTGAGATTCTGAATTAATTTTCATTAATATAACCCAATTGTTATTTTCCTTGGGAGTTGGTTCGTGCAAAACCATGACATATTGATTCTGTCTTACCGTTAGGCCATTACTTCTGGATGCTGGACTCTAACAGGGTACCAGGGGTTGCTCGTCGCATAACAGACGTTTGGGGCATCCCCTCGCCCATTGATATGGTCTTTACTCGTTGCAACTGCCAGGGAAAGACTTACTTCTTTAAGGTAAATACTGGGAAATTTCTACTTGATGAGATCAACTGAGGTCATATAGCTGCCAGAGGTTGTTGGAAAAATGTTTGCCTCTTGCACAGGGCCTTAATTACTGGAGGTTTGAAAATGGTGAGATGGACCCCGGTTACCCCAGAACCATCTCCGGAGGTTTCAGCGGGCTGTCAGGGACAATCACAGCTGCTCTGTCAGTGCCTGCAAATGCCAGGCGGCGTGAATCGGTTTTCTTTTTTAAAAGAGGTGACCTCCTTTAACTTCTATATGTTGCAGGGTCGCTAAGTTCTTCTTGATTAAATTCATGTTCTTTTCTGACTGACCTGCAGGAGGCATTGTACAAAAATATAATTATCTATCTGGGACAAGCCCAACCTGCAGCAGGAAGCCCATATACACAGTCAACATTAGAAACCGGCACATCAGACAAGCAGGTAATGGCACGCAAGCACCTTTCACCGTTGTCATTTCATGACAGTTTTACAGGAAATGAGCCACCAAAACAGCCTATCACTGTTTGTGTGCATTTGTAAACTATACATATTGACCGCAAAGTTAATGAGATAAGAAGTATTTCACAAAGAGGGTAAAGTTCAGATTTTGTGAAGTCACTGAGGAAAACAACTGCATAAAGTAGAATGTTAGGGAATGTTGCAACATTCTTTGTGCACAATATTTTTAAAAAACCTTAACTGACAAATGGCTCTCTACCAATTTGAAAAACACAGAAGCATCACTATGCTTTAAAAAGAGTTAACTGACATTGGTTTAATTACAGGTCCAATAACAGTCAGCCTGGAGAAAGAGATGAATATTAGAATCATGTGGAAAGGATTTCCTTCTCTTGTGACGTCTGCTGTGTCTATACCCAACCCAAGGAAGCCAGATGACTATAACCATTACATCTTCTCAAGGAGTAAGTAGCCTCCAAGGCAATGGCTTTGGAACAATCAACATCTACTTTTAATAAAGTAAATTTTATGCAGGGAGAGCCTTAATTTCTATGCCCACACCGAGTACGCTCCTCTAATGTTGGCAGACGCTGCTCAAGGGAAACAGAAGTCCCCTGGGATAATCCTACTGTCTAGTCATTCTGTCACTAAAGCAACAAAACGGCACCAAATTGCATGGTTTGACGTGCGTTTTCAACGCTTTCAGATAGGTTTTTTCAAGGCATATTTGAAATCGGTTTGCATAGGTCAAGAAATTGCTGTAACACTAGTTATATACAGAATGAATGCACCAAGACGGCGCACACACACACACACACACACACACATACACACACATATACATACACATACATATACATATAATGTGTGTATATATATGTGTACACACACACACACACACACACACACTCACTAAATATATGCCCCCATCAAAAGCTTTAAAATACCATCTTTGTGTTTTTCAGCGAAATACTACAATATCAAGATTGATGGTGACCGACCGACTCTGTCCCCACCACCGACCATGGCTTCTCAGCAGAACACTGCCAAGAACTGGTTCAGGTGTCCATAAGTAACCTGCTCAAACACAACTGGACTCGGATGTTTCATTTCTCAAATTTTATTAACACAACAAAACATTGCTTTATAAGAATTACTCACATACCATAGAAGTACAGGGGAGGGGAGGTACTACCAAAGCAAACTAATGCCTACATTAAAAACTAGGACTGCAAGTCTTGGGAAATTGCAATGAAGCTGATGTGATGGACTCATGTTTCACCTAGCAAATCGGCCTCTTACTCCCAAAAAACCTGCGTAGTAAAGAAGTTACAATCAACCAACTGCACTGAAAACTAAACGACATGCATATCACAGTCAGAGCCATGCTTTTTCCTAAAGCAAGTCACGTACTGTACAGCGTAAGCTTCAGGCAGACATGTGTTTGTTCATCAAATATGCTTGCGAGATGTCAATGCCATGGGTTTTGATAGCTTCTGAACATTAATTAAAGGAACAATTCTTTCAAACTTGTTTTATTTTGAATCTCATAATCAAGGCAGCAGCTTCAGTGGTTCCTGCTGGTCTAAGTTTGGTCTCACCTCTGCGGATGTTCCTGCCCCTGTTCTCCGTCCAGCGCTGCAGTTGCCGGCCCGGCCCAGGCGCTGGCCTCGAGGGTCTGGGCTGGCTGTTGCCAGAGTCTGAGTGGAAGACGGGTGGGGTTTTAAATACAGCAGCTAGTATTGACATAACCCCATTACAACTTTCACCATTCTATACCACCTTTAAAGCTGTCGACATGTATTCAGCAAGTAGAGGCGTTTTAATTCTGTTTGGGACACAGCTATTATTTATGAGGAAGAATGTTACTTCAATGGCAGCAGTAAAAATCCAGCTGAATAAATTGGACTCAAACCACCCTAGTAAAAAGTTAATTAATCTATGAAAAGAATTGAATTGAAAAAAAACATTTATTTACTGCTACAACAGACAGATGGAAGGCCACATGCTAATCACAGGTATTTCTAGGCCAGCTCATGGGATCTGTGAATTCGAAGAGACTGGCTCCCGAGCATACAGCCCAAAAAAGGCATGGGAACTGACCTGTAGAGCTGGAAGAGGGCTCTTGGCTGTTGTTTTCTGGGACTTCCTCCGTCTCGGTCTGGCTCTCAGGTTCGAGGGAAGTTCCAGCTCTGGTTCTGTAGAAGAATACAGGTTATGAGTTTGACACCAATATAATGCTGACCTTTTTGATTGTTGTCACAGTGGGCCTAATTTCTTTGTAGCCACTCCAGGGAGCGGGGTTTAGCCATTACAACAGTCTTAGAATCAACTCAGGAAATGCCCAGTGCCGTACCTTTCACCCTCCGTTGGCTCCATGAACACGTCTTCTCTTTCGTCTCCCGGGCTGGGTTCCCCGCGAGTCGGCAAGGATGTGGTCGCCATAGGAACCGACTGGGAGGAACTCTCTGACGCGTCTGAAGAAATTACCTCTGTGAAAACATTCACTGAGACACAAGAAGTCCACAGCTTACCAGAGTGACCATAGAATCAAAGTCAGATTTACAGTTAAAAACTCGCCACTTACACAATGAAACTAATCTTTAAAAGACTGAAAAACATTCAAATTGGGTGAGATCTTTGGTGGCCTACCTGGAGCAGCAACATGCAAGGGTGTGGTGGGGACACTCCGTCCACCAGACTCCTCCTCTTGTGCTGCAAGGAACAGGGGACTTTCGTACATTCCTAGACCTATATGGTGAATTGGGTTCATCAGAGTAACACTTCTGTGAGTATGAGCTCCAAACCTGAACAGCTTTGAAAGCAAAATGCATGAATAAAGCAAGCATTCAAAAAAAGACCTCACAAAGCCATGGAATCAATTTTCAAAATTCATGAATCTGATTTCTTACAAAACTAATGGAATTAAAACAACGAAATAATCAAATTTTGTTAGTTTTTATAGCCTGTATTCTCAAATTGTATGCACAATCTTCT
Source organism: Hiodon alosoides (assembly GCA_025775065.1). Classification (NCBI taxonomy): domain Eukaryota; kingdom Metazoa; phylum Chordata; class Actinopteri; order Hiodontiformes; family Hiodontidae; genus Hiodon; species Hiodon alosoides. The sequence goes on along the minus strand of JAOYSI010000005.1, from coordinate 2,436,610 downwards.
GCATACCCCCTTGTGAAGCCAAGTGTCCCAGGTCTGAATGGGAGGTGCTAGTCTGGGTAATGTCTTCAGGTGGGCCAAACCGGAAACGGGGAACACCAGTCACTTGGGGAGAACTGAGAACGAGAGGGGTGAAGAGTTCAGAACAAAGGGGGTTGGTCAAGCTGCTGAAGTAGGCTAGACACATCAGTGCAAAATTGTTTAAGTATTTTTCTTGATTACCTGAATTAACATTTCCAGGGGCAGTTTTTGCCCAAACACACAGTCCACATCAGTAAAAAAAATAACTCACTGAATAGCTTCTGCAAATCCATCACTGCGGTGAGGCACCACCAACGTGGGGGTGCTAGGGACCATTCTATCGTCCTCGTCGAAGAACTGTTGCTGAAGGGCACAGAGAAGACTGTCAGAGCGGAGCAGGGAGAAAAGAGAGCTCTCACCCTCTATTTGAGTTGAAGGCGCCAAGTGGGACAGCCAGACTGGGTGTCTGTTCCCATCACGGGCAAAAAACCCACCATGCTGCTGCCGACCCCGGGGGTGAGCTGGAGTCCTCTGCCCACTGACTGCCGTCTAACTGGAATGCGCTGTAGGGGCAGAAACACTGCTGGTGGAACACAGTACCAGGACACAATGCATCTCTTCTATTTGGTGACTTAATCTGGATGATTTTGACTGTAACTGATATAAATGCGATAAGGATTACACATTGATGTACGTACCAAAAGATACGCACTACACAAGGAAGTGTGTGGCATTACCTGTGCAGGAGGTCCCAACTCCTGGGCTGGGGGGTGGTGGATGTTGAGCCGAGGGGGAAGCGCGTGCGGCAGTCTCCGTGTCGACTGAGGCGGGCGGGGGACTTGGCGGTCGGCAGAGCTGGAGTGGGGCTGCTGCTCCCTTGCGGGGTCAAGGGAGAAGAGCTCCATGGTGCTGCTGTTCCCCTCGCCTGGAAAGAAAAGCAGTCGACGAGCGCTTACTAGATTGCCACAAGACGGCGGTTTCCTGGCCTTTATAATGCCAATGGGAAAAACTCTCAAATCTCAGTTCACACTCGATGCTTCTATTCGCAGGTGCCTGGAAGATTACCGCTGGATGTCTGGGAGTCAGCCAGCCTCTGGATGGAGTCAGCTGCTCCAAGGCTCTCCTCGTTCTCAGTGCCTGGGTCAGCGGCCTCGGCTCCCTAGTTCAAAAAATAAAAAAAATAAAAAAATAAAATCCTTTGGCTTACAGGTGAAACATAAGCCTGCTGAGGATACTGACTGATTAAATCTACATTGCGAGGGGTAAGCTGCCGGGTCAGGTAGACGCAGGCACTGATCATTAACAGTTCATCTTTACCGGCGATGAAAACATAGCTCAGAGGAACATTGTGGATGGTGAGACTTGTCTCACCTCCGGGTCGTCTCCTTCGTACGGCTCGTTGCAGTCTGTGCTCCCACTTCCGTCGTTGCTCTCGTCTCCCACGTTACCCATTCCCCCACCGTTATCATCATCGTCCTCCTCCTCTTCCTCTTCCTCCTCCTCCTCGTACTCCTGAGTGGAACAAATTGTTAGTCAAATGAATTTTGAACGGCAAAATGCTAAATGTAGTAATAAGGCAATGTTCTCTGTACAGAGAATTTTGAGCCAGATATACCTGCTCCTCCTCCTCTTCCTCCTCCTCTTCTTCCTCCCCCTCACTCTCGCTGCAGGAGACAATTACAATGACGTCATGCTGTGGTGGTTCTCCAAGCGAGTCCTGAGCCACAAGCTGGGACTCCAAGGGCAGGCTCATCAGCAGTTCCGTGGGGACAGACTGGGATACGCCCTCCTCTTCCCCTTCCTCCAGCATGGGGTATTCCTCCTCGCCAGGTACCTGCAGCCAGATTCCCATGAAGAGACCAGGTTCAGAGCTCCGGCGATGCACACACCTCTGCTTCACCCGCAAAACCCCTCACCAGTCTGCCTCTCACTCAGCAAAAACTAACCTGGCTGTCATCTGCGGCCTCCTGGCCCTCTCCAGCAAGCTCTACCTCTGCGTCAGCACTGTCCTCAGGCACAATTTCCTCCTGGTGAGAAAAAGCACAGAATCTACTAGACCGTGGCAATGTCGTGTGAAGGCCCTAGTGACAAAAGCCAGAACAGTGACCGTTCTCAGAATTACAGAAAAATGCACAGCTGAATAAATGGGTGAAGTTTAGATAAAATTAAGCAATGTCAGAAACCTGTTCTCTAACTCAGGCCTTACCTCAGGGCCCACCCTCTGGATGATACGCAGTTTTTTGGGAATGGGTGGCTCCGGCGAGTCGTCCAGCCTTGTTTCGGTGCTTTCGACCACACTCTCCTGCTCCTCCTCCCGAGGCCTCTTTGCCATGGCGCTGCCTGGTGTGGCGGACACTGCAGTATGCTTTATCGTTACACCTATGCACTGCTCTCCAACTCCCATTTGCAAACATGTTTTAAACCCAGTAAAAAAAAAAAAATGTAATCATCAGAAATGACTACATTAGGTTTTGCCTTTCACACATAACATAAAGGGTAGGTCCCCTACCTGTGCCAAAGAGTGCAGTGGAGGTGGAAGGCCTCTCCATCTGTGCACTAGGCACCGTCTCCAGCATGGTGGAAGCCAGCTCCAGACTGGCCGACTCTACAGGAGGCAGGCCCTGCTGGGTGGGCTGGACGAAGGCAGTGGCCTGGGTCTGCTGCTGCATGGTGAGGATGGGCTGTGACAGCGTGCTCTGAACATTGGGGCTGGTTGAGCGCACCGAGCCACTGGTGCTGCCAAATACCGTTACATGTTCCACGGGTCCTTCAGACGGCTGCATGGCTACAGTCACAGTGTAAAAGAGAATCAGATGCGTAATCTTAATTTCACTTTGTATCAGGTTTGGAAACTGTCCATACCATCTTATGCAGTAATGACTTGACACCAATTGGCTTTACCACCCTGCTGTACTCACCGTCCTGTGTCTCCACCTGGGTGGTGGGCATAACTGTGGCCGTCGGAGTGGGAGTGGTGACAGTAGCCGGTGTGATCATTGGCCTAATGCTAGCCCTGGGAGTTGGTTTGTTGCTTGGGATGGCAGCTGGCTTGCTGGGCGTGGCCACCAGTGGGGTGGGCTTTATGTTAGCAGTTGGTGGCTCTGAAGTGCTTGTGCTGTTAAGGACAAAATAATCTCTGTTTGTTTGTTTGTGTTACTGCAGTAGACTAAATAAATAAAAAAATATCTACCTTCCTCTATCAGCCACTTGGGTAGTCTTCAGTGTAATCTGCCTCTGTTCAGCTGGTCTCTGCTGCTCTTGGGCCTGAGGGAACAGACACAGGTTTAGCAACACGAGGAAAAAAAAAAAAAAAAAAAAAAAAGAACACCACGCGCTTGATGGACCCACACTCCGTACCTTGCTGGGTCCCTGCTCCTGGGGCTCGTCCCGTTGATCACTGTGCCTCTCCTGCTGCTCCCGCAAGTCCCGTAGCTCCCGCTCCTGCCGGCCGATGCGCCCCTCGTACTGAGACTTCAGGGCTCCCATGCGCACCTCCAGCTCATCCCGTTGTTGCTTCAGCTCCTCCACCTCCTTCGATAGCTGCTCCTTCATGCCTGCACCCATAGCAGCCAGGGGTCGCTGGGTCAGCAATCAACACACGATACACGACGAAATAAACTAAGAAACTGCTTTCGCCGGACGTTACTTGCCAATGAGCTGGTTGATCTTCTGCTTGGCCCCCATGAAGGCCTTCTTGGTCTTCTCTTCCTTCTCGGCGATCTGCTGACGCAGCTGCTCTTCCTGCGAGGACTTCTCCTGCAGCTCCTGTCTGAGGCGAGCCAGCTCCAGCTGCAGCTTGGCTACCTGCTCCTGGAAGCTCTTCGTCTCCCCTTCACGCTCACCCACCACCTTGGGAAATACCACCGTCATTCTTCTCGGTGTGGTTCAGCGAACGACCTGACTTATTGTGATTTTAGTAGCAGTACTGGAGTTGGCCGAGGACACGCATAGTAAAAGTCACCAAATAAACCGTCCAAACTAAAGCACAGAAGTACATGGCTGTCTGACCTTTTGCAGGTTATCCACTTGGCCCTTCAGCTCCTTGGCCTTAGTCTCTACCTGGCTGAGACTGTCTTTTAGGGTCTGGATCTCTTGGATGGAGGCTTGCTGAGCCTCCTGCTCCTGCGCTGGCTTTGCAGCTGTTTCGGCAACCAGCTGTCAAACACGTCCAACATTGTACTAAGCACAAGCCATCAGGTTTGAGTGTTTTCATTAGCTTGTTAAAATATTAATGATGTGTAGAAGACGTCATACTTCCTTTTGTGCTCAACAGTGTGAAATGCAACCTACTTACCTTGTCATGTTGCACTTTAAGTTCCTCATACTGGGTTTTATATCGGCGGCCAATCTTCTTTACTTGCATGATGGTCTTGGCCTTCTCCTGCATGTCCTGGTCTTTGGCATCAAGCTCCTTCTTCAGGCTGTCTCGTTCTGTGGTCGCCTTCACAAGGTTCTCCCGCAGGTTCTGCATCTGGCTCTGTATGGTGGTCATGGACCCACTGCTCCTGTTTAAATCGGAGTAGGCCAAGGTTCCTTCACATTTTTCGTTTTTAAAATTCCGGACTCAGTTGTGTGGACATGGGGACTGCACTTCACGTGCATTTAAAGTATGTAATACGTGAGCATGAGGTTACATATAAGCGCAGTCCCGTGCCTAAATACAATTAAACATTTTAAATACTTACGCTCATTACCACATATTGTGTACCAAATACAATACACCAGCATTAACACACGTAACATACAACATAAACAGAAGAAATGCACGCGGTGAGGGGACACATTGCCAGAATGGCTAAATCCAAAAAATATAAATAATAATAATTTAAACTCCAATAAGTCTCAGGTCTGGGCAGTTTGTATTTATTTGACAAATGCAAAGAAAGTTTTAGATCTCAAATAAATAGTAATCGCTGCTAGCGTGTCTCCAGTGGAATGTTTGTTAAACAATTGACAAATGACTTTACCAGCATATTATCTGTCTTGCAAACAATATTGAATACTGTATACAATTCTGAATCGTTCTGGTACGATTAGAACTTGGGACTGGAATTCCACATATTTTCCCACCAAACCCTCGTAGGCACTGACCATTACAGGAGACCACAGGCACTGAGGCTCAAAGACGTCCACAAACAAGCAATTCTCCATGTGTCCACACAAACCTGGCAACCTCGGCCTTCAGTCTGGTCGTTTCCTCCGTCAACTGCTGAATGCGCTTGATGTGTGCTTCCTTCTCAGTTCGCAGCTTCCTGTATTCCTCGGGATCGGTGTCCTTCTGCTGGCTAACCAGGTGCTGTGGACACACAGAAAACACAAACTTAACACCAGGTGCACAATCTGCCGGGCCTCACATTTAACACGAACGACTTTAAAAGGGGGCTCTGACCTGTGTCCGGGCCTTCCAGCGCTTGATGTCCTCCTCCAGCAGCTTCTTCTCGGCTTGAAGCATGCCGCTCTTCTCGCTTAACTCCGCGTTGGACTCCTGCAGGGGCATGATCTCCGCCTCTAGGTTCTGCACCTACATGGGATGGAGCACTACTAACGATAAGCAGATGAAACTCAGGGACATCCAAAGTGAATTTTTGGTCACATAGAAAGGGTTTTCAAGGAGTTCTCAGTTGGTATCAAATTAAAACTTGGAATCACCAGGTGAAGTAATTTCTTTTTTTATAAATAAATTTGGATCTTTTTTCACCAATTGTACTAATGCAACTCAAGCAGTTTCTATGAATACGTGGGCTAAAAAAGTATGACTAATCTCCGGCAAATCCTGCCTTCAAGCCACCAGTTTCTATTCCATTCTGCAGGCTACACAGCCTATATGAGAGGTTCAGCGCCATCACCAGGAGAGGCACGTCCTCCGTGATGGCACTGCCACGCTGCAGGCTCCCAGGAAGCCGATAGCCAATTTGCAGAGAGGATATTTCTAATCCATATTATTTCTATGTAACCATCCAGTGGTCAGGTGAAACAAATACAGGCTCTGGGCCAGGTGTTGAGTGCACTGGCTTTAGATTTGAACTGCACATATTACACAAAAAGAAACAGAACACTGCTTTCCTTAGCCTGTGCCTGCTGCAGCTCTTGCTCCAGCCTCTCCCTCTCCTGCCTCAGCATGTCGTTGGACTCCATAAGGACGTTCATGGTCTCAGTCTTCTTCATCAGTTCATCGTGCTGTGCCAAGGTCTTCGCTGTCACCTGCCATTCATATCATTAGATTATATTTGACTAAAACGAACAATTTTCAATTTTAGCAGAAGTTAAAAGTACACCGATGTCCAAATTGGCCCATAGTTCTCCAGGCAAAACAACTTGCAGGTTCTCTGAATCACCTGCACTTTCTCATGCTCTGTATTGAGACCGCTCTGCAGCTCCTTTAACTCCCTTTCTAGATGCTCCACCCTCTGCTTGAAGCGCAGAGTGTCCACCTGGGCAACCTCGAACCTGGTCTCAGCAATCTCTTTTTCTCGTCGCACAAACCTGGGGGGAAACATTCCCAGAATCCATGTGGGATACAGGTAAAACCTGATGTGTCCCGTTGACAATGGTTTTGGCGACTCAGCAGGGCACGGCCTGGAGTGGAAGAGACTTACCTGAGAATCTCCAGAATCTGTTCTTGGGACTTGCTCTCTTCAGTCAGGGAGAGACTGAGGGGACCTTCTTGGGCAGCCTGCTGAACGGACGCAACCATCTTGCTGCCCATGTTCTCAATCTGCTCGTGCAGAAGACCGTTCTGCTTTTGCAGGTCCTCAGTGCGGGATGTCAGCTTGGACACTTCCTCCTGGAAAAACGTGGGTGAGAACAAAGCAAAAAGCAGAGTCGGTTTGGAGAAAAACAAAAATTTCAGCATATGTTTCCCAGAGCATTCATGAGCAGTCACCTTTAACATCCTTTCCTGTTCTTCCCACGAGACACGGGCCTCAAGGAGCTGTGCGCTGGCCCTCTGTGCCCTCTCCTCCAGCTGCTGCCGCATTTGAGACACATGCAGGGCCTGGTTCTTAGCGGCCTGAAGGGCCTCCACGTCGGAAGCGTGCAGAATCATTTCTCGCTCGTACTTATTCTGGGCCTCCAATGCGAGCTTGGCCTGTGACAGATAAGCACAGTGAATAATAACATACTGAGGGTTTTTGGTAGGCTTCACACAGTTCAGTTCGCGCAGGAGAATTACAATCACGAGGAACTTGGAGCTGAGGGGAAAGCGAGTAGGTGTCTCCTGTATACATGTTCCCAATACACCATAAAGAGCAAGGGCTGTAGGCGAGAGCAGCTATGTAGGATTTCATCAGCACAATCACTACAGTTCTTGTTTAGTTACTTTGGCAGCAGGACATACCTGCTGTTGGCTGTCCTGAACAGCCTGCTGTTCCTGGGCTTCTGCCACAGCCAGTTTCTGCTGAGCTTCCTGAAGTTCAATCTGGATGGTGCTCAGGTTCTTCTGAAGATCAACCATCTTACACACAGGAAATCAAGAAGCCATAATTTTTTTCTTTTTATTCTTATAAAGCAATAAAAAGCTCATTACGTATGAAACTGAAATGGTCTAAAATTAAGTTTCATTTCATGAAGTTGTACATTAAGATGCTATCCTATAAGCACTTGTCCCTGCTTTACCTGCTCCTCCACATTCATAACAGCCTTGATCTTCTCATCCTGCAGCTCTTGCTTCACCTTCTCCGCTTCCACTAGTTTGTTCTCCAGCTGTCTTTGGTATTCCTCCGACTCCTTCAGTTGCCTCTCAATGGTGGAGCGAGTCTGTTCAGTCACCTTTCAGAGATGACAAGGAGTGTAAGGACCTGTGTCAAGAGGGCACAACACCCACTCCGCTTCCAAGGATACCTGCACTTCCGTTGGAAGGCTCACCTGCTTCTCTTTGTCGAGTGACTCTTCCAGGCTGACAACCATGGCCCTGTACTGCTCCATGTTACTGGTGGTGCTCTTCAGTCTCTCCCTCAGGTCCTCGGTTTGCTCCTCTGTCTTTCTGAGATGGTTGCGGAGCTCATTCACGCCCTGGTCCGAGCCTTGCATCCCTGAGAGCGCAACAAATAATGATCAGCAGAGAAAAACTGTGTTTAAGTACAGGCAAGTTAAATTTACTCCCGTCAAATAAAAATTAAGATTTGGGAATTGGCTGGCATTAACACTAATAAACAGGAAACAACTGAACTGTCACCAAAACCATTAAATCATGACTTGATTGTAAGTATACATAATGCAAGAAGCATTCATAGCCAGATTTCAGCCATATTCAGCTTGAGGAAAATCCTATAATTAAACCTTCACCTCTCTCACCTAGCAGCCCACTGCCCTGTGATGTCAAGGAGTCTGACTGGCTCTTAGCATTGTTGAGCCGCTGCTGTAGAGTGCTAATCTCCTGCTCTGCAGTTTTCAGTAGCTCCTTGGTCCTCAGGTGCATGGCATTCTGGACCTCTAGCTGCTTCTTGGCATCCATCAGCTGCAGCTTTAACACAAAAATAATAACCCCTTATAATCTGGGAGATAAGGGTCGGTTCTTTGCTGTTTGTTTAATGGAAGTAGCCTAAGGCTTACATCTTGGTTGCGACCGAGTAGATTCCGCTGCTCCACTTCGTGCTCCAGCTTCTTCTGCAGCTGGGTGATCTCTCGCTCCTGCTTCTCTATCTGGTTGTTAAAGCGCTGTCTGGTCTCAGTGTCTGAGCGTTCCAGGGTTAGCTGTCATATGAGGTGGACAGAGGCCACGAAAACTAACGATAAATATTTACATTTATTTAAAGAAAGGTGTCGAAATCTTGCGAGCCAAAACTGAAACAAAATTTACCTGGATAGACTTCAGGTTGGTCAACAGCAGATTTTGTCCACGCTGCTCAGCAAGGACGGATTCTTTCTCTTGGGTGAGTCGGGACTCGATTATCTTCAGCATGTCTCGCTCTTTCCTGAGGTTTTCGATATGGGTCTGGGAGGAAATAAAAAGCCCATTTATTCCCCAGCATGCCACAATAATTTTTCACCTTCGTTTACAAATTGTTACAAAAACCAGTGGCCTAACAAGCTGAAAGCGCATGTGATATGCTGGGCTGTCGAAGCCCACCTCGGTGGCGTGATGGTGGTTCTTCCAACCAAAACAAATGGCTCGACCCACAGTCAAGTCATCTCAATCACACGCAGTCACGCTCACCTACAACTCCATCCAGAGCTCACCTCAGACATAGCCAGCTTCTCCTTGGCTTCCTTCAGGTCCTGTGACAAAGCGTGAACGGTCTGCTCGTTCTTCTGGCTGGTGGCGCTCATCTTTTGGTTCTGATCCCGCAATGAGGCAATTTCACGCCTGTACCCATCCACATTGTCCTGAAGCATTTCATACCTGAAATGAATATACAGAAGAAAAAACCTCCTTTAACAATGTTACATATTTTCGATTAAACATTTTTGGAGAAATGCTTGTACTAAAGTAATGTAAACATTTTATCAAAGTTTATGCCGAAAATAGTTTACCGCTTAGAAGCAAATTCCAGCTGTGTAGATATCCTAGCATTCTGAGAGCGCAGGTCAGAGATTTGCTCTTGCAGCTTTTCGTTCTGTTCATTGAGAATCTTGTCATTCTCAGCCTTTTCCTTCTTGTAGGTGTTGAACACCTCTTGTAGCTGAAATACCAGTATCAGAGAAGCATTACTAACCCACCTCAGTATCCAACAGAGAAAAAAAAGCGAGTAATTCTCTGACATTATGTCTAATGACTGACAAAGGTTAGCTATGGCATGAAATCAATAACATTTCAAATTGTTCAAAATTAAAAAGGGGGGGTAAGGGTTTGCTTTAGTTCTGAGCTGGCTTCTAGCCGTAAAAAAAACAAAAAAAAACAGCCTTGCTACTCTCAACACACCCAAGAATCATTATTCACTAAGCCCAGATGCACATCCAGTGCCAAGGCACTCAGGATTAATTTGTCTGAAAGAACCAGGTTCACCTGCTTGAGTGCAGCTCTGTTCTCCGTAGCTTCCGTAGGCTCAGCCGTCGCTGCTTGCAAAGGAACGGCTGCAGTGGGTGTGACTGCCGGTGAACGGCGAGGGGTGGAGGTAAGCGAGAACTCCTCAGGGGCCCCACCTGGGGATGGTCAACCAAAAAAAAATCAAGAGTTAGGAGCAAAAATGTGTTCACATTTGAGGTTTTAGGAGGCCTAAGGTATAATTTGCTAAATGCATGTCGGGAATGGAAAACGCAGACGTAAACAGTGATAACAGTAAAGATCGGCCTGACGTGCTTACAGTTGTTTAATGTGCGTTTGTATCAAAGCTTAATAATAACTGACCCATTCACTTCCATTTGAAAATTTTTGGAAAAATCTGAACTTGTGATCTACATACACATTCAAGGAGTTCAATGAAAAGCAAAAGTTTATCAATCAGTATAAGTTAGACATTAAATTTGTAAATAATTTAATGAAGAGTTACCAGGTGCATTTTATCCTTCATTTGTATGAGTGTCAATGAAAATATATTTTTTAAAAGACATTCAAGATTAAACAGTAATAACATTTAGGGCTTTTCCAATATAAACATGCATATACACACAACACGTTTTGTATGAGAAAATTTTATGAATAAAAAAGTTATTGCATTATTTTCATTTGCTGTTTTAATGACAAATTTAAACTTTAAAAAAAAAAAAAACCTGGACCCAACGCTTCTAAGGAATTTCAGACCAGTATCTCGAACCTTTCCAATTCAAAAATACTTCAAAAACTGCCATTTAACAACTGCTTTCCTAGAGGGTAAAACCTTTCAGTCCAAGCAGTTTCTATTCTGGGCAAGTATAAAAAAAATTATCTGTTTCAGAAACTTGAAACTATAGAAACTTGAAAGGAATCACAAAAAAAAAAAAAAAAACCCAGAAAACTTCAAGACAGTTACTGGTCCCCACAAGACCACGATTTTCCCATCAGGTTGGTCCAGAGAAACACGCACCTGCCATAGCAGTGAGCTCACTAACCTTGCACGGGGAAGCTGACTCCTGTGGTCTGGGTAAGCAGAATGCGGTACATGTCCCGCTGTCGCACGATCGACTCTGCAAGCTGCATTTGGTGGCTGCGCTGCACACGCAGTTGCTCCAGCTCACTCTGTGCTTTGTCCAGACTAAGCTCTAGCTCTGCCATCCTACAGGGGACAAAAACTTTGTCAGATGGAACGTAAAATGGCTAAGGGTTTCCTACTTCCTACTAAATCAATTATTGCGCTAAAGGAAGCAAGATGACCACAGGGTATAAGGAGATTGAACGGTAGACAGTCAGATTTCTGTTTAAAAAAAAAAAAAAAAAAGATTACTTTCCCAAGATTCATTTTGTACTTACCTGCATGGAAAATTTGAGTTGCTATGGTATTTACAACAGCAGTGAGACGGTTTATAAGTAATGAGCCAATAAGAAACAACCATGGACAAGATGCATTGCTAAATATAAGAATAACGAAAGTTATTGAAAAAAGTAAACTTTATTTGCATATTTTTCCAAATATTTAATATAATTTACCACCTCAGTAAGGTATAGTGTATTTTTAAATATTTCAGTATTAGGATCTAAAGGCGTATGGATTAGTACTTACAGAACCACAAAATCAACATGAAAGTTATGAACATGTACACCCGTACACCCTCCATACCTGGATGAGGAGGTTTCCATCTCCTCCCCTTCTTTGGCCTCTCCCAGTTCTCTGAGGGCCACCAAGAGGCGCTGGTTCTGCTGCTGCAGTTCCTCCACGCTGCGGAATGTGACCAGGCGCTGAGAGATTACTTCAGAGGTGCTACTGATGTCGGTGGAGGACACATCCTCGTCCTCCTCAACAATGTGATTCCCACGGGCTTCTTCCAGCTCAACCAGCAAAACCCGGACCTGGAGCAAGAGGCTGACTATCAGATTCACAGTACTGCCATTTTTCAATAGAAGAAGCTTTTAAAATATTTTTTTTCTGTTAGAAAAACTTGGAAAATCCTCAGTAACCTGCTGGGACATGTCAGTGAGCTGCTGCTCAAACCGCTGGTTGTCCCTCTCCAGGACAGAGGAACGCTTGTTGGCCTCATCTGCATCTTTCTGCAGGCGATGAATTTCCTGGTACAAAAAAAAAAAAAAAAACAGCAAGTCACCTAACATACACAGGGTGGGGACCACATATGGGATATTAAAATAAAATAAAGACCACATTAAGGCTTCTGCTAGAAGCACCTTCATGGCTTGCTCCAGCCTGGCAGACAAGCTGGCCACGGACTTCTGCATGCGCTCAAACTCGTCCTGTTGCCGTTTCAGGATTGGCCCCTTGGCCTCCACCTCCTTCACAATCTCATCCAGGTAATTGTTCACACGCTTGTTTTCCATCCTTTCCACTTGTAGCTGGTCCTGCATCTCCACATAAGCACTGTAAAGCTGAGGACAAGGGACAAAAATGAAGGATATGGCGCTCCAGAGACGGATTTGACTCAAGATTTCTATTGAAAGATTTGACTATTGAAAACCAGAATGGATCAATCCAACAGCATGAAGATGTCACAAGCATCACAATGACATTTACGCACACCTCCGTTAGCTTCATGCCAGGCTTAGCCATTTTCGACACAACCGCTGCAGTTGGGGACATGGTGGTCAACGGTTCTTCAGTAAGGGCTCCGAAACCTGAAAAAACACTCCGATATTAAGACTTGCAGGGTCAGCTCATTTCACTTCATAACCCCACCACTTCCACACGTCACAGCAGCATGATGCAAACAAAACCAACACTTTGGATATGAAATGGAGCGAAACGCGAGGGAAGCCAATACATTCTGAAGAAACTAGTCACCCCTGTGCTTAGAGTCAGAGAGCAAGTCGTTGGCATTGTCCAGTTCTTTTTCCATATTACGAATCTTGTCCCTTAATTCTGCTTCCATTTTGTCCTTGGAAGCTTCCATTTCTGACAGTCTTTCCTCTGTGGCTTTGTTAGCTGTACGGAAAAAAATGTTAGCAAGCCGTTAGTATAAACCCATTTCTTTTCTGGTAAAAATGTCTAATGAACTTTTTACATGAACAGTCATTTATATACAAGTTGGAACAGCATAAGAAATCTTAAAAGAAACTTGGAGTTTTAGTTTTACGCACAAGGCTTCAAATTTCTCCAGAGCTTGCGGATTATACTTTCCTAAACATTCCTAAACTCCTACTACAATTTTGAAGTCAGACATACAAAACCCCCAATGTATTACTATATCTCCACAAATAAGTAAAACCATTTTAAAAACGTTTTTATTTTTATGTGAACAAGAGCCACACAGGGACCAAGTACATGGAGAAGGGGGTGCACTTGCAACCCCACCTTTATAGAAGGATGACCAAAGATTATATGTCATTTTAAAGTCTAACCATGAAACATTTTGGTTTTTATGAGAAAACCCCTCCACAACTACAATGGTACAACTTGCGCAGTATGCTGACCCTGGCACACAATAACTGTTAGCTAATGTTGCATTCATTCAGAATGAGAACGAAAAATTATCCAAATGGTAACTATCAGTGCAATAGTTAAAGTTGGATATATCTCCGACTAGATGCTGTTTGTTAACACTTGCCCGAGTGCTAGAATGTTAAAACATACTTTGGAGGCATACTTTTTACACGTTAGTTTATATCTTTAATCAATTTCAAAGTCACATTAAAGCCACTGCCAACTGATATGTAATTGTTCAATTTAGGGGTGTTAATCGTTTAGAGCTCAAAAATGTAAACAATGCCAAACCATTTAAACTTTTTATGCACATTAGTGTCTGCAACGGAGGCTAAAAGGTTTGTTCAGAATCATCCCACTGTTTTTGTCGATATATTATATAAATAATACATTTTCTTACTGATACCAGATAGTGTTTAATTTTTTACTGAAAACTAAACCAATAGTGTTTATAACCAAATTTTCAAAACAGCACACTCCTAATTCCAACAAAGGAAATCAGTAGCTATATGTCAATGGAGCTTGGTCAATGTCACACAACATTTCAATAGTTAGCTAGCCTGGCAGATCTGTTCAAAGCTTGAGACACAGGCTTAATATATAAGGACAGACATTTCACCTCACCTTTAATTTGTGCCAATATGGCACCAATTTTATTATTTTATAAAATGACCTCATACATTTATCTCACCCACATTGTAGTGGTGAGAAACTACTGACAGCAAAAAGACATAATGGGCCATATGTGACCAATAGAAAAGTATGCTTTCTGTAAGGCACATCATGGACCTACATTATTTAACTAGAAATCCTGGAGCTTTTAGACTCGCAGTTTCAAAATTGCATTCTACCAGTAACACAAGCACCATAATATCCTGAACATTCCAAATTCTGATGTTTGCCCCCTTTTCCAGAGGGCAACTCCCTCACCATCTCCTGCCTCCTTCAGCAACTCGTGAAGCTCCTTCAAGGCCTGGCTCAACTCCTCACTCTTTGCTTCAGCATCTGCTGCTGCACCCTGCATCAACAGGGAATGTCCAACACAGGGCAATTTTTTTTTTTCATGTAAGCAGATTCATTACAATGATAACACCAATGGCAATGTTTTCAAGGTCACACAGACAGACCATATACAAATGTGCAAATAGTCCTTCGGCTCCTCTCACCTTGTACAAGTTGGAAAGTTTAATGTGTGCATTCACTTCATTGCGGAACTTCTCTTCCATACTAGCCTGCTTCTCCCTTTCCTGAAGGGGGGGGAAGTGTCAAACAGGTTTACGTTGAATTTAACATCAAATAATTCAAAGAAAAATACCATCCAATAAATCAACTACCTCTTTCAGTTTGCTGTTCAAGTCCTCCGCTTGTTTCTGGAAATTCTCATTGGATGACTTCAAGGTGGCCACCTGGTCTTGGAGTCTGATGACCTGAAAATAAATAAAAACCACAATAATATGAAAGCCACCGAAAGTGAAATGTGTGAACCAATTCTAATTTCACTCCACCCAAAAACAGCACAGGTACACTACCTCATCCTCCTTGCGCTCCAGATTACATTTAAGCTCAAGGATCTCGTTTCCCTTCCCACGAGAGAGGGAGAGCAACTCCTCGCTTTTAGCCTTCAGCTCAGCATTCAGCCAGGCATTCTGGCTCTGAAGAAGCTCCTTCTCCTGCTCCATTCTCTTTTCTCTATACTGAAACACGGCCATGGCCACGAGTTGGAAAAAAATTGCAGAACATGCAATCAATATTACTGCTGAAGACAGATTCCTTCATTCGGTCACAATCTGGTGGAAAAAGGCCAACCTCACCTTGATGGAAACTTCTGTTGACTGGAGCTCATCCAATTTCAACTGAAGCTCCAGTTTTCCTGCATTGGTTTCCACAAATTTATCACTGAGCCTCTTCAAATCCTCTACAAAAAAACAAAAGCAAGGTACAAAGTTGATGTTGAATTCAAAACAAACAATAACATCACATTTTGATTTATTAAAACAACAGATTCTCCCCGCACTTTTGTGAAATTTGTTTAAAAACTGATTTAAATTAAAGATATACAGTACCAGTGAAATGTTTTAGCACACCTGCTTGAAAACAAGTTTTCATTATTATCTTAACTGTATAAAATGCTTAGCATTTATTTGTATGATTTGTGTACTTAGATAAGCTGACAAGTGCATTGCATTCAGACCAGTTGCATTCAAAGTAAAAGTCTGAAATGTTTCATGATTTTGGAAGACTGCTATTTATAAAAGCGTCTTCAGATGTTCTCTGAATTAACTAGCATGTTGCCTTTGCACGTTACCTAAATAATACTTTGTCAACAATTTTGTTAACAGAGTTAGGCACAAGTGTCATTCCTGAATATCATTTTCAAGTATTTACTGAAACGTATAGGGCGTACGTCAAACACTGTCAAAAAAACTTCTCAGCAAGTTTACTCAAACTTTTGACTGGTACTGCATATACTGACAGAAATACTACTAAAACATGCTGATAAATACAAGGGGACCTTTTTAAACAATATTGTGCTGTGATTTATATTTGCGTAGTAGTAGCAAAGAGGTTGGGGGAAATAAACTAAATTAGTTAGACAGTTTCAGCAATTTCTGCTTTTTATATAAATTTGAAATTGCCCGTTGTGTGTGTGCTTTCTACCCATTTTTGACTGGCCACCACACACTCGAATCCCCTTCAATCCAAACTCTTACGATACACCCTCTTTTTAGAGCACACAAAAGGGTCAGTGGCGATTGGAGGAGAGGTACATCTGTCTCGATGACACTGCCAAGCTGAGATTAGTGACAAGCTGAGAGAAGCCCTGTTGATTTCCAAGCACCACTGTGTTTTCTGGAGCACCTTAACAGACTGAGCCACTCAGGAGGCTAGCATTTTTTTAGTTATATCAGTTTGTATAATTTTCCAAATATAAAATCTCAGTTGGGAGAATCTCTGCTTGGTAAACAGCATGTGTGCATGAGTTTAGAGAGTACTTGGGCAAGACAATCGAAACAGGAGCACATACCGCTTACGTGCTTCACTTCTGTGGACCTCTTCTCAAGCATCCGGACCAGTTCTTGTTTTTCTGCCTCAAGGTCATGTTTAATTTTTGAAAACTGACTCTAGAACAAAAGAAAAAAGTAAAGACAGTTTAATCTGAACTGCATTTATTTCGTCATGTAACATTTTACATTTACTTCCATGGCATTTTAAGATTACAACCGACAAGATTAAAGCATGAATCTTCACCTCTTGTAATGACAATTTCTCTTGCAATGCTTCATGTCCTTTATTTTGATCTTGCATATTTTTCAGATCATCACCTGGAGAGATGGCATTGTTTTTACTAAACCGATCTGTAAACTGAGTTATTGACATTGACGTGCTTAGGGTGCATTCACTTACTCAGCTTGGCGAACTCCTCTTTAAGTTTGTGCTGTTCCTGGGATTGCAATACAAATTGCTCACGACTCTGGGCAAGACGTTTCTCAGCCTCAAAGTACTGTTGTTCTATGGGTGTAATATGTAACATTACATTTAATGTCACAGTTAATAGACATAGACAAACTGATATAAACATGTCTGCATTGGTATGGCGAATCCTTGCATTGCAGATATGCTCTCGAACATGAAAAAAGCAAGTTACTGACTAAATGAGGGACTGTTTAGGTTGAAGCAACCAGCAAAGCTTAGAGTTCTGAATTTACATTTCCGTTTACATCAAGCTTATCATATAGCATTTATAGACAAATAAATATGGTTTGACAAAAGTAAATCAGTGGCTTCAACTGCCTGATATCACATGTATCTGTCAATTACTAGAACACTAGCTGCATGCTAAATAATACTAAATAAGTAGATATAAAAAAAATGGTTTCTGGCCTCATTCATCCAAGGTATAAACAATATAATGTTGGTCAAAAAAACAGAAATGCAAAATCGTCACCCGACTATGCATTTATATTATTATATAAAAAATAACAATATATTTATTGTACGGACTTCTAAGTAAGGTGACTATTTTGCAGGGCGAATAGCATCTCGTCGTTTCTCAAGTTAAACAAGTAGCCATTAGCTAGCGGCGTTGGGTCTCAAATAGCTAAGTTTAACGTAATTTACACTGAAAAACTAAATGTTAAGTCTAAAGAGCTATTCAAAATATAGGTTGCTTGCTATACCAATGTTATTAACTAACGAATCAGTAATAAACTTTAAATGCCATAAAGAATTGCGCAGCATTTGAGTAAATATGAATGATTTCAGTCAGATCTTACCGCTATCCACTTTAAACCGCTCATGGTGCGATTTAAGAGAATCTATTTCGGATTGCTGTTCACAGAAAAACTTCTCGAGTTTGTTCTGAACAGATTTTGGGAGTTTAGATAGCTCACTTCGTTCCAATATTTCCTGTAACACCGCCGCCATCTTTCCCGTCTATGCAGCGTTTGAAAAGTATAAGCTACTGGAAAATACCGCCGCCTAGATAACCTGTTTGAAGCCAGCAACATTTGTTGGCCACGAATGATAACTTCCGGTAAGAATGTCAACTGGTTATTTCAAAATAAAAGTGAAAAATCAACAAGCACATTCTCTAAGTGAAATTATATTATACTTTATGCTAAACTGATCATTCGTGTTAAAACTATAACATTTTTGTGTATACATATATGGTTTTACTGACAGTTTACAACAGGGCTAATAGGGGATTTAATAATGTGTTTCATATAAAACTTTTCAGGCATATCAGATTTACATCATTTCCTCTTTTTCTGGGGAGAATGCTCAAGTGTTTAATTATATAAAAAAGGGTTTCATGAGGGAAAAAGAGTGGTTTAATGTATGTAACTAAAGTTTGAGGCTGAAAGTAGGCAGGCATCTGGAGCATATTGCAAAAAAATAAAATAAATAAACTACGGCCAAATATAGTATTTTGATCCGATCAAACTAAGCACTTGTGGAAATTGAGTTGACTGCCGTGGGGGCAGAATACAGGGGAAGTAAGTTACAGTGAGGAAGGTAAGAAGAACGATTAGATCAGGTAGATTGTTGTTTGAGAAGTGTGAACTTTGTTTAATTATTGGATTTTTTACATGTGTATTTTATATGAGTTTTTTTTTTTTTTTTTTTTTAAAGGAGTGTGGTATATATGGGGAATATTCAGATGCAGATGTGGCTTGCTCTGCATTGATGCCTGCCTTCTCGGTTCCTAAGAATGAAAGGCACTCGTGTGCATAAAACTCATCCCATGCAAGCATACTATTACTATTTACTAGTTACTATTAATTAGTACTACTACATTGTGATAGCAGTTTCTTATTACTGTAACATTAATACTATATGGAAGTTTAGACACTGGTAATGAAAATGCACTTAAAAATACTTAATGTTTGTATTTATTTGATATCCAGCTGGAATAGCTTCCAGAGGCATTTAGGAAGAAAAAAGGGGGAAAGAGTGATTGGAAGAAAGAAACAGGCGAAGGGTATGAATTGGTTATTTTGATAAAAGAGTTAGGGTGGGTTTTAATGTTGAATTTTAAGGACAACTTTGCTGGTTTATTATTATTACAAGCCATGGGTGGAATTTGCATCAGTTTATTTACAGCAGTTTTTTTAAAAAATGTTTTTGTTTTTTGTGGTCTTAGTGATGCACATGCACATTTGCTTGGCTTTATCTACAGTAGGCGTTTGAATATTTCAGAGGTAGAATTATAGTGAACCACCATCTCAGGTAGCAGCAATAATATTTCTGTATTCTGGGGGGTTGCAAGCTGAATAGTATAACAATTTAAATATAAATATTTGGGTATGTCCAGCTTTTTCCATTAACAAAGGAAAAAATGAAACTGTACACAAATAAATAAATAAATAAATAAATAAATAAGGCTGCAAGATTAATAACACAGACATCTTCATCAAAAGACATCAGAAACAAAAATAATTTGGTTGTGTACATTCAGAAAATTGAAAGTACATTATTGGAGTACAGTCTACTTTGTCTATTTCTGTATTATATTGAACGCAAATTCTGTAGCAAAGATTACCATTGTGGATTAACACTATTTCAGCTAGATATGTTTTAATTACTTTTATGTATAGCCCAAATAGTATTTTGTATTGCAAATAGTATTTTAAAGGCTTGGTAAAAACCATTAAACGCTACCTATATAAATATACTATAGTTAGAAACGAACGCAGTTTTTGTTTTAAGAGCTTTTAGTTGTATAATAATTATGCTATAGTTATGTATTGTAATGTATATTGCCGAAACGTAATTGGACTACTATTTTATAAGAAAAAAATAAGGAAGTACCTTTCCGTAAACCGGAAACGTAATAACGCAGCTCCACCCTACTGGCCACCCCCGGAAGCATATATAACGGGAGTCAGCATGGTATTTAAAGTTTTTGTCGTGAGAAGTAGTTTGCTCGCCGTACATTAATCGGACAAGGAAATATTTAATGAAAGATAGGAATGCTGGTGTAAAATCTTCGTTATTTTATTTAATTTATTAATGTTATGTTAATTTTTTTTGTTATTATTATCTTTTTTAATTAAGTGTAACTTAAATAAACAATATTCATACTAAGCTTGCCAACAGGTTCCTTTGCTTTGGTCTATGATTTACAGTTTAACTCCACTTAATTTTCTGTGGAATAATAAGTATTTTACTATTCAGGAATAAGTATCTTTTTGGTATTGAAAGAATTTTTTTGCTGGTGAGTCAATTATTGAAAGTAAATGGTCCAATATTTACACATACAAAAGGTTATTAGAAAATATAAAGCAATAATTTCCCTGAAAGAATAGGAAATAGTTGCGTTGGCAATTGCTAAAGAAACAATACTTACAGAAGAATTGAATGTAATGTTGACCACATTGTGTAATATTGACCAGATCTACAAAAATCTTTATTTCAGATTGACATTGAATACTTAAAAACATCCTGAATACATTTATAAGAAATATGTGCAATGGTACCACAATCCACCACAAAAATCTTTAATCCTTAATGTTTAGAGTACATAAAAGTATATCCCTCAAAATGAAAAAATACTTAAGAAAAATCTTGATTTAATCTGTATATTTTGTGTTTTAACAAATGCGACCATCACATTTATTGTATGAATGTACCTGTGCAAGTGATATGGACTTATTTATCTACAGGAAACATAACTTAAATGTTAATTTGAAGATATCGATTATACGTTTTAAATTGTTTTGATGGGAAAACTGATATAAACAATGAATCATATTATATTTTTTTTTGTTGAAACCTTATTGTATAGCAGTAACACAATGAATGGGCAAAAACTTTTAGAAAAATCATGATAATTGTGCTAATAAACCCCTGTTTTGAAGGAAGAGTGAACATGGAGCAGATGCAGCAGACAGAGTTGGGAATTGGGAACCACGAGAGATAAGATGACTGACTAAGTGCTAGAATTTTATTATGCACCATAAGGTCAGAAGTTTAGATGTTAAAAGCTTGGCTACTATAGGAAATGCGATCCCAAATGTAGTTCATTACATATTCGGCTAAATTGACCAAACTGACTCAAATTCTGATGGCCAGTTTTGCAAGATTTCTGCACCTTTAAAAGCAGGTGTAAATTAGCGGACGTTTACTAAAGCTGTGTTTAGTAGGAATTCCTCTGCAATGACAGAAGTAATTTTTTGTAAGAAGTAAGACATTGACATTGGGAAGTACGCCTGGAAAAAATCCAAGACTATCTAGAAACTCCCACACAAAGTTTGTATTATAGAGGCAATAGTCAAGCTCCTTGCAAATTTACCTTTTCCTGCATCTGGATTATTTCACGCAAAAATATCCGCCGCAGTTGGTCCGCCGAGTCAGTCCATATTTCGTTGTGCCCTGCCTGTGCTGCTGAATGCACTGCTAAGACATGCAAACAAATATATAATTCCCCCAACATCAAGAGATGACATTTAAAAAACCAAACAGGAGTTTTATGAGATAAAAATGTTTTCCTCAATGTGATCTATTGCACCCATATTCTGCTAGTTCTTCCTTTTTTTCATAAATACAGTTACAGGAAGATATATACATACGTACAAATTGTAGTGGCCATCTCAGAATTTTTTATGCATGAATAATTGGGACGAAGGAACATATCTCATTTATCATTTTCTGATTGTTCGAAAAAAAAGTTTATTGAGGGTGAAGAAAAAATCACTCCGTGTTATCAGTCACTTATCTCTCTAATCATTAAATTAACATTCCTGAAGCCCATGTGCACTGTTTCAATCACCTTCTGCTCCCATTGGCCCTGCACCTTCCAACTTGGTTTCCTTGCCCCTTTCCTTGCCCCACCACGATTTTGTATTTTCCTAGTAACTGTTTGCCTGACCATTTCTTTTGTCCCTGTCCACGTCTTTGGCTATCCTTGATTGCTCTGTCCTGTCAGTACTCAACCTACGCCTGTCTGACCTTCCCGCTCAGCATTGCAACTGGGTTCTCCTGTTCCTGTACCATGTGGTGCATTACAATTACCAAGTGTTACCAAAAATGCAGTGGACTGGAATGTATGGACTTCAATTACTGTTCTCTTTTTTGCAGTGGCTTATATTATGTATAAGTGCCCTCCATGTATGGAGGTGAAATTGAAGACTTTACCATGGCCATTTCATTTACCTGGAAAGCTGTTACGATAGCCTTTTTTGTTTATTTTTTACATTTTCATTCAGACTGTTAGAAATTTCTGCTACTAGCAAGAGAACTAACTAGAGAAATGAGATACTGGGGATGTTACAACAGACTGGCATGTTTTAGAAGCAACTAGGAGGGTTTATTGCCCTTTTTACTTACAAATACTAAAGTTCCTATGACCCACGTCAAAACAATTGCATTACTTTTTAAAAAGTTAGCAGAATCAGACAAAATGTCAGATATAACAAATTTTGCTTTCCCAGAAAATGTGGACATTTCATTCAGCTGAACTTTGAACTTACAATAAAAAATAAAACTTTTAGCAATGTTCCAAATTCTTCACAGGAACAGAAAATCACAATGAATTCACCTTTGGCAGTCCGGGATTCATAATCATATTAATCATGCAGGCAAATGCGGAAACACTCATCTTTAGTCACAGAGTTCTGCATTGTTCACTGTTAATTTGTATGTGTGTTGTAGTGTTTGGTGTTTACCACTAGGTGTCACCCATACTCAATGTTCCCCTTATTAGTTTAAACTGTTTGTCGTTAGTAATCAGTCAGATTGCCCAGCACTCAGTCAGTCTTGTTTTGTCACTCGTTGCCGGATTATTTTGTGTGTTTTACCAAGTTTCTCAAGTGGTTTTCTTGTGCTCTAGTCATTCCTGTAACCTGATTTTAGTCGTTGTCATAGCCTTTGTTTATCCTAGCCTTTGGTCGCTGTTTTTATTTTTGATTCCTCGTTTGTACCCTTGCCTTGTTTTGTATTTTTGTGAAGTAAACCTGAGTTCTCCACATCCATCTGTTTCTAGGTCACTGTGTCTGCACCTGGGTCCTAACCAACCTTTGCATGTGATATGAGCAGGTTGAGGCTGAGTATTTCTCCTTATTGCCAATTAGTTTGTTTGAACGGTTGAAAGAAAATGTTATTTCAGTGTAATTTATGTAACCATGTGATTTTTGCCCTCTGGCTAGAGTAAAAGTTAATTATAGTCAGTTAGCGTGACTGTTGCACTGTGGTGCCTGTACCTTTTGGTACCACATGCAATTCCAACAGTTATTTCTGTTTCTGCACTATGAATAACCACAGAGGCTCAGGATGAACTTACGGCTCCTCCCGTCCATGCTGACTGCCAGTGCTTTAATTTGTTTATCAGGAGGTCCCGGAACACAGAGAGGGTACAATCAAAATGGGTGCCAGTCCGAATCCAATAAAATAGGTGCCGGCCCGAATCTGGGAGGTCCCGGCAGGATCCGACAGACATTAAGCCCTGCTGACTACTGGCACAAATTATAAGCAGGCTATAAGCGGTGTCAGGTCACAGAGTCCCTCCTGGAGAATGTTACTCGGCAGGCTGGGCAATAACACCATTCTGGTAGTATACCAGGCTCAGCTGTTAGCCTCAGGCATGGGACATCTTGTCAATGGAGTTCCTCCAATTGCGGTGCTACAACAGTTTTGGTTAGCCCAAGCCAAGCTGTCTGACGCAAACAAGTTGGCCCTTCTTGGCTCTGCAGTGGAGGATCTGCTTAAGCAGTCAAAGGAGATCAGTGAATCTACAAAGGCCTTTGCTGACCTGGCCTCAAAACAGTAGGTAGCATGAAAACTATGGTCTAGTAGGCTACTGTAGTACCCGCTGGGCTAGCCATATAGTTTTTCAGGACATGGTACTTTCTGCCAGAGGCCCTTTAACTGGGACCATCTAGATTGCTGGACACAGTGCACCCAGAACTGGGTGCTCGCCACCATTGAAAATCTATAGTTTGCCCAACGTCCAACCATTTTCTAGGGTGTAGCGGGTTGTGGATCTACAGGCCAAGCATTCTTTAGGCTTGAAGATCCAGCTGCTGTAACGCGACTTGGCTGGCTGTGTACTTCCACCACCAAACTTGCTGTGTAAGCAAGTAGGGGGTTTTATAAGTCCTTTCAAGTGCCAAACTAAGACAGCGGTCTCAGATCGATTCTAGATCTCGATTCAGTGCGTCAATGAGCTGCAAACGATATTGACCCTGAAGCAGCTTTCTCAGTCCATCTGTTCAGGCATTTGGTTTTCCAATGGTGTACTGGATTACTGGGTGTGGCACAAGACAGCAGGTGATCACCACAGATTTCTCCAACTTCAGTTGGGTTGGCTTATGGAAAGCACGGGGGGTGCAGGGTGTTTGGGGCTCTGTGGCATAAGTGTATTTGTAGGGAGAGTTTCTAAACCTGCAGTCCTTTCTAGAAGAGAAGAGAAGGACACCGGCCAGACAACAGGATGATTGTGTCATGCATGAACCACCACGGTGGCATGAATCTCTGACCAAAGGCATATCTCCTCTCCCCAGGCAGTGCAACTGCCAGGAGTGATGCACACAGTGGCGGATATCCTGTCAAGAGGAGTTATAAACAGCACTGAATGGAGGTCCCTCCTTCAGATCATGAGCCTCATTTGGGTCGAGTTCGGGATGACCCGGATTGATTGGTCTGCCTCCCAGGCCTTGACAGGCCTTGACAAAGCATCCCTTCGTGACTCCTTCATGAACTCCTCCATGAGCATTCTGGAAAAGATGTTGTTAGCGTCAGCATTTTGATGATAAAAAGAATGTCTGAAAGTTCTGCCGCCAATCTGCACCCAGTAGCATTTTTTGCTAAGGACAAGTTTTTACAAGAACAAGATTTAAGCGAGGGGATTGTTATCACTGTACACAGTGAATATTGGTTCATAGTGCAGATAATTTAAGAACTTTTCAGTGATTGCCCAATTGAGTAAAAGCAAATTAATTTTCCCGAGTGGAGGATTTGGCACGCAGCTGGCAGCCACGCCCTCCCAAGCTAGACAATTGACCAAAGGCAATGCCTAGAGGGAGGGCCATGCCCTCTAATTGGACCTTGTTGTTCCACTAATGGTAATCACGCTCAGGTGCAAACATTTCCAGGCTCTTTAAAAGAGCCTGGCTCAAAGAAGAAAGGACTGGATGGATGGACGGACACTATTGCTGGGTGGAATACGTTAAACTGATTGTGTTAGTCCCTGAGAGATAGGTCAGCCTCAGCAGAAGACCTGCCAGGGGTTCTGGAACCCCGGACCATGCTTGGGCTTGCCACATATTCCCCGCCACTCCCGGGTTTTGGCACCACTTTGTAGCATGCGATTGGATGCTCGGCCCGAGTGCAGACAGAGTACGAGGCGTTGGGGGGAAGGTTTCAATATGAATGATGAATTATTAGGAAAAGTGGCAAAATCAGAGAACAGGAGGTTTTATAAAAAACAGTCGAGTAATCCCACTAATACATTATGAGCATACCGGTCCAGCATACGGCCTTAGAAGAAAATACTCCTGTAATGGGATGATACAAACCTGTAACCTTTCTTGTTGATACACTACAGCAACTTTGTTGCCTGAACATCCTAAAAGCCACTGAACACATTCTTATTCTTTCAATGGGATAGTTGGCCAGGCGGCCTTGACCTTTTCCAGTCTCCACCCACACACAAGACTGGTCGGAAGCTGGACCTTATCCTCACCAGGCATTGCTCCCCCACCAGTCTCATCGTTTAAACATCTCCACCTTTTTGACTGCCACCGGATCTTATTTTCTCTACCAATCTCATCCTCTCTCCTTCCCCCATCTCCTCCCATTATCTCTATCCACTGCAGTCTTTTCTCCCTGTCTCCCTCAAACCTGTCCTCAATCATTTCTTCTTCTATCCTCCTTTCATTGCTTTTACCAGAAGCCATATCACTTATCTGCAATATCTTCCTTTGATCGTATTTGGCCTCCCGAGCTCCACTGAGAGCTGCAGAACCCAAGTGGAGGAAGTCCAGACTGCCTACTGCCCTGTCCACCAACACCTGTCTAAGTCCCACTCCCGTTTCCGCTGCTTCAGACAATTGCACCTGAACAACCACCGGGCAGAAGTTATGCAGTTAGGTCCAATGATGGTTTCTTTTGTAGAGGTGTGGCTCTGGCCTGCTTGGATGGAGTAGGGAGTAGGGAAGTCTAGTGTGGCTATGAGGTATGGTCCTATCCAAAACCCCTGAACCCGCTGCTGCTAACCAGCTGTCTCAATATTCATAATTCAATCATTTTAGTGGGTTAAGTTTAGTGGTAGTGATTCTGAAATTAATTTTGGGAGTATAAGAATAATTTAAAGATTAAATCTAAATATTCCTGCAGATTTTACTCTCAGTTAAGAGGCGAAAGACAAAAACAGATTTAGATTTCACCCATAAGAAAGCGAAATACGACTGACACTGCCCTGGTCCTGTGCTCTCAGTTTTTCAATGCCACACAGGAGCACCAAGAAGACATTGAGTGATTCACTCTTGGGCTGAAAAGGGGATATGCAAGAGGGATTGGAGAAGATGAAATGCATCTCATTGAGGGACTGAATGATCCAAACACGAAAGATGAGTTCAAGACTATTATCTGAGTTTTACATGTAACCAAGTAGAACGGAAATGTTGCTGTTTAAGCAAGCTTCTGGTTGCACAATGTTTTATCATAAGAAGGCAGGCTAGTGCAATCAATTAGCCTAATAATTTGGAGAGAAATTAAAAAGAAATTACTTAATACAAACTTACATGTCAAGTAAATTTAATGAACGTTTCAGTGGTTTTTAAGTGAAATACAGGCAAAGTTACAACAGGCATCCACCCCCTCAAAGACAGCAGCCCAGATGAAACCAAGGGGACAACCACCCCATCTGGACTGAATAAATACACATGCTAGATTTCCGTCCACAAATCAATATGATGACCAAGGTAGTCTAACGGTTGAGTTGAAGTCTTTTGTGTTTAAAAAATTGTGATCCACATAGTAATTTACACCAGAGGCATCACATGCCAAAACATTTTAGGGGGAAGTGATGTTTACCTTCTCTCATGTCTGCTACTTGGAACAAGGGATATGTTGGCCACTATTAGTATTTGTGCAATAATCCTTTTGACTTCCACCCTTCAAATGTTCCTATTATCATCCTTTCCTTTTACATAAAGACCTTTAAAAGCAATTTGATAATTAACCAAAAATCGAATTTCAAAACTAAAATTAATTTTCCCCAAAATAGTTTATTATGATTCTGAAAATACACAAACCACTTTATTAGGTACACCTCTTCAACTGCTCGTTAATGCAAATATCTAATCAGCCAGTCTCGTGGCAGCAACTCAATGCAGTTAGGCATGTAGACATGGTAAAGACCATCTGCTGAAGTTCAAACCAAGCATCAGAATGGGGAAGAAAGGTAATTTAAGTTACTTTGAATGTGGCATGGTTGTTGGTGCCAGACCAACAGTATTGAGTATTTCAGAAACTGCTGATCTACTGGGATTTTCACGCACAACTAGAGTTTACAGAGAATGGTCCGAAAAAGAGAAAATATCCAGTGAGTGGCAGTTTTCTGGGTGAAAAACCCTTGTTGATGGCAGAGGTCAGAGGAGAATGGCCAGACTGGTTTGAGCTGATAGAAAGGCAACATTAACTCAAATAACCACTTATTACAACCGAGGGATGCTTAAGAACACCTCTGTACACACAACACGTCCAATCTTGAAGTAGATGAGCTACACCAGTAGAAGACCACACCAGGTGCCACTCCTGTCAGCTAAGAACAGGAAACTGAGGCTACAATTTGCACGGGCTCACCTCTTTCAATGCTAAGAAAGCCCCACAGTTTGTGGTGGTCTAATCACTATAGGTGGTACATTTTTCATCAAACTGGCATTAGAGTTATGCTTGTTTTCCATTGTAAGATTTCCTTACCTATTGGAATATAAAACATTTAGTACATTTAGTATTTAGTAAGACATTTATAATTTAGTATATCAAATTTTCAACAAGTAGCTAAATTAGCTGAAAGAGATTAAGCAAGATTGTTTGGTAATGTCTCTGTCCTGGATTTTCAATAGCCATAGCTAGAAGTAGTAAATAATAACTGAATAATCAAAGGGGGATATTATGGAGGGATATTATAAGCAGTGTTTAAATCATAACTGACATTATTTTTCAAAATGCTTATGAAGGAAAGTGAGAATAAGTGAGAATAATAGACATATTCTGCTAATTTGATTCTGCTTTTAATTTTACCTAATGTTTATGGTGAACAAATATTTTTGTTACCGCTTTATTTTGAAATAGCACTAGATGGCGCAATTGGTCCTAAATGTGTTTACAGTTATATTAAGTTGCTTATATCCAACTTAAGTTCTTGGTTTTTAGGATTCGTACTGGAGAATCAAGATTCAAGAACTTTATTTAATAAATAATCTTTGTCAAAACCATCTATGTTAATATGTTGTTAATATTTTGATACATAATGTTAATTTATTTAATTTATTTTTTTATTATCATTAAATTGCAAGAAAATTGCAAGCAGCAACCTCCATTGCTGCCCATTTCCTTGAAAGTACCTGCTGTACATTACAAGTGCATTAAAAGTAGGACAATTGTGGAGACATTCATTAATAATGGTACCCATTAAAGAAAACTTGAAAATCTGACTCATTCACAGAACAAAAAGAATACTGAATCTGAAGTAGAAATCCAACCTACTCTACTTCAGGACATTAAATGGTTTCAGAATAAATGTGCCTTCAGAAGCTAGCAAATGGTGTGTCACCTGTCCTTATGAAACATAATGTCTCATTACTTCATTTAAGGCTAAGCAGCCACTTAAGGAAGGACACTGTGGCCTAATGGCCCATGTCTGGTCCAGGTGTGATTGGACACAAAACACAAAAATTCCATAGAAACCAGATTTAAAAACTCCCCAAACCTAAAACCAGTCTTAAGTGGAGGCAAAACCAGGCGTTTCAGGCTTAAAATATTGAAAATAACAAACAAAATATTTTTTTAGTCAAAGCAGGAGCCATGCCAGCTCCCTTTTAATGTCTTTGTTGGAAGCACCTGAGTGTGGTCTCGTTACACAAACCACACTCAGGTGTGTCAATTAGGCCCTGGCTGTGGGAGTGTCTCCAGGGTTGTTTGCTGGTCCAGTCTTGTCAGTGGGCGTGGTCCCACAGGTTGCGTGCCACAGGCACGATTTAGGTGTGCTAGAGGAGATAAGGTGGAGAGAAAAGGCTTGATCCATCGGATGTTAGTCAACAGTAACCAACTGGTACAGGACCCAAATGTGGTACAGGACCCAAATGTGGTTTGAGAATGTTGATAGTCCTCACAAAAGTTTTTTTTGGGGGGCAATGGGCTCCAGGGATAAAATCAGAGAGGTTTTGATCAGAAAGAACTGCAAGTCAAACTGAAGTTGGCTGAGTCTGAGTTAGTGTGTGGCCATCTAAGAGAGTAGGTCTTGCAAGCAGATTGGCCTGAGAGTAATAGGAAGCTAAAAATAATTTAGGCACATCAGCAATAGTGGGGATTCTAGAAGCTATGAGAGGCCCATGCAGTGTCATATAAAAAGAAATGGGTCCTGTGCCGCCTATCATGAAAGTATAGCGAGACATGATAGAATTTCTCCAGGACAGTCTGTATGAGCAGTGAATCTAATTTTTGTTGGAAAACTGCATACAACTACAGCAGCCGTGATCTAACAAGCAAACCGCTCTTTTTCTATATCCACAGTTTGTGTGGGTTGTAGCTGTTCATTTACAAATCTAGAAAAAACAATAATGTGCCACCAGGGCACATCTAAATGGTCTTTTCATGTAATCTGTGGAACTTTCTATACATACTATGCATTTATGCAACTATACATCCGGTTAGGTTTGTTTTGATATTACTATTCATTTGGAAAATTCGTAACTCGATAGTTAGTTAGAGAAATGTTTACATTTATTTATAAATATTTATTTATATTATTTTTGTTTATATATTAATATTCCATTCTGGTTTAACAAATGAATTTTTCAAGTAATTGTAAATATTTTTCTGTTAAATGCAAAATATTTGATTGCATTGTCTAACATCTACCTGTGAATATTTGGGATACTGTACCTCTTAACTATTGTTGGTGAGTCATATAATGTTATACTCTTGAGCCTGTATTAATCTAAACTAGATTCTATTTTATTACAAAAGCAGCTTTGGCACAATGCTATTCAGACAAATTGGAGTTAATGGAAAAAAGGATAGCAGAAAAATAAAGAATTCCTGAAATGTATTGCTCATCTAAGATGTACTCTTTTCTGTTGCATTTGTGTTTTATGAACTTGGATGAGGGTAAAACATACATGGCGGTCAATTAATAACCTTACTCAGTCAATATTCATTTGGATGAATGAAACCTTTTAACCAATTGTCTGAATGCAGTAAAATACAGTGATGGCTAGACACTCAATCTCAGAATCATTCAAAGTCTATTTCCAACATTAAAGCTGTTGTTCCTGACTGGTTCTGGAGGGGAAAATAGGGTTATAATATATGTCTTGTTCTGTCTGATGTTCTCTTTATAGGATCTTTAAGGCCTTTGTGTAGATTTTAAAAGCTTTTTGCAATGGGAAGAATACATTTTGAACAGGTTTAGGCAAACAGATTCAGACAAATCCATAGATCCTCCAGATTTGATTACCCAGGAACCAACCAATAGAGGCATCCAAATATTTGTTTGCATTCAGTTCTTCTGTTAATCTCATATGAAGGTCAATTATAATGCTATACTTAGCTAAAGTTTACCAATTAGATTCAATAACTGGCCTGCGTTTGTTGTGTAAACACCTGCAGTAATGTAATTTGATTATCGAATACCTGATTCACTCTCTGTGTTTTGTATTATTCTTAATAATTGCAAATGCCAAGTTTCTGAGGCCTCAGGGCCAATCAGAGGCTGTGGTGTACCACTTTAAAATAAAAAGAAAACTTTTGAACAATATTTTGAAAGACATTTAAATACTTATTTACCAAGCAGTGTTGTCATGGGTGTAGTTTGTGCCTTTAGCTTAACGTTTTGAAGCTATTTGTAATAGGGAGCATATGTTTTTGTGCTTTGTGTTTTTTGTGTGATTTTATTCCCCAGAAGCAACCAATGAAAGCGTCCAAACACAAGAAAAACCATGAACACAGCTTTGAGTTTTGAATTCAGTTCTTCTGCTTATCTCAAATGAAGCTTATCTCAAATGAAGATTATTTAAAGAGAACCCCAATACATAACATAACACATGATTATAATTTAACAGGTGCCTTGATAATTTTGCACCTATCACACACCTTTTGAAGAACAAACAAAATGATGCATGATTAATTTAAATGTAAGAAATTTACCATTGGGAATCTTGGATCACAAGCCAAATTTGTTTTGAAGTTTGAAGTTTGTTGTTTTGTTAAAAAGAAATTTAAAAAATCACTAGATAGATAGAAATTAAATACAGAAAACAGGATGGAAATTATGATTATATACATACCAATGGCAGCTGGAGTCAATCCCATTTAAGTAAAAATAAGATCTATAAATATTATGATTAAACTCATTCTCATATTAGAAATGGATTTAACTATTAACGTGAATCTGGAAAAAAATTCCATTCAATTTCCTGATTTATGACTACAGCGATATACATGTGTTCCGTTGCTATGATGGGAAAACACTTGATCAGTTTCTAGGCGCAAACGGGGGTAAAAATTTCTAGTGACGGTATTTTGGTAACTGCCTGACTGAAGAAACTATAGACGCTTGCGTGCTATCACCTCATCTTTGGAGGCCTTCTCCTCGACTAGAGGGCTGTAATTTGTATTCTTAAACTATGCTTCCAGCAGTCCCACCCCCCTTTTTCTTTCTCCAAATTACTCATTTATATGTCTTTGTCCTTTAGGTGTGGCGATGGCGGCTGGAATTGCTTTCTTTTCCATTGCTTTTTTGCTTTCTTGTCTTCCATCTACTTCAGTTCAGGTGTTAAATTTCAAGTGCACAGAGGACATTTGTTTTCATCTCCCTTTTAAAGATGTTTTAATTTTGATCCTAATATTTAAAGATTTTTCACGTTCTTGACCACCCAACATTTTTGCACACGCGCAAGCACATGCTTCAACCTCTGGAATGAGTCATCCTTAAACTAGCTCATACCAGGTTTTGTGTGGGAGAAGCAAGGTAGAGCAACCATGGCACAGTTAATCTTCTAATCTGTACCAAGGCTCAGCTGAGAAGCACTAGGTTTGCAGTTAACTCTGAGAAGGCTGTGGCCCAATTGAATATAGAGGTGATGTAGAGGCTTTTGACTAAATTTAACATAACAGTGGGGGAAATAAGTATTCAACATGTCAACAATATTTTCATAAAAGATATTTCCAATGCAGCTATTCACATGAAATTTAGAGCAGACGTGGGCATCAACTCAATAAAGACACACAGCTAAATAAATCATAACATTCCAATCAATAAAAAAAAGTTATATGCAATAAAGGGAAATGACACAGGAAAAAAGTATTTAACACGCTAACTGATTTTATTTAATACTTGGTGGAGAAGCCTTTGTGTGTCATAACAGTTTTAAGACGCTTCTTGTACGAAGAAAGTAATCTCTCACAGGTGTTCAGGTGGGATTTTGGCCCATTCTTCCACACAGACAGTCTCTAGAACGTTCGGGAGTCCCACTGGTGAATGTTGATCTTCAGTTTGTTCCCCAAATGTTCTATTGGGTTTAAGTCTGGTGATTGACTGGGCCATTCCAACACCTTTATTTTCTTCCTCTGGAACCACTTGAGAGTTTCCTTTGCAGTATGTTTTGGATCGTTGTCCTGCTGGAAGGTCCACCCGCGTCTCATCCTCATCGTCCTGGTGGATGGCATCAGATTCTTCTCAAGAATTTCCCTGTACATATCTCCATTCATCTTCCCTTTAATGATTTCCGAACTTCACTGTAGGTATGGTATTTTTTTTAGGGTCAAATGCATCTCCATTTCTACTCCAAACATGGTGCATGGTATTGTTGCCGGAAAGATCAATTTTTATCTTGTCCGGCCACACTACATTCTCCCAGTAATATACAGGTGTCGGATTCACCGTTCCAGCGGTCATGACCATGAGGGATGAGACAGAGACATGAAATAAAGCAAAACCAAAATGTGGGTAGTTATTTACAAATACAGTGTCCAGGACATACTATACAAACATTACCAGTCATATTCACCAGGACCAACTACCATGACCCTGTCTGTCTGAACAAAGAGCCGTCTTTTATAGTCTCCACCCTTGGGTGCTACCAATTACAGGGGTGCTGTAGGATGACCTATTTGAAATACCATATATACAACAGAAAACCAATATTCACAACAACCCACTCACATACATCCATTAACACCCTTAGAGTCAATACCTTCCAGACAATGACAACAGAGCTAGCAAACGCCAACCTGACGTCTTGTCCTCGCCCCACACAATCCTATCGGGTGGAACCTCCCCGCAAGATAAGGAGGCGCTTGTTTGCTGGGAGACACTTTCAATCGCTCACCCTAGGAGCTGGAGACAGAAGAGCAGTGGTAAGTGTTTAGCATATGACGTTAGTCCTACACCAACTGCATACATGTCAACTATGTATTATGACGCTTTAATCACCGAGCCCCGGAATAATATTTTGAGGTCTGCTAATCACCCCATGTAATTATCTTTTCCACAGGTGGTGCGGCCAATCCAACCACTCAGCATCTGAAAACACCAGATCGTAGACGGACACATATGAAAGCTAATGGAAAACCTCTCATTTAAAGTTCAACACCTAACAATCGTGTGCAAGTACTTTATTATGCTAACATTTTATCCGGCTTTACTGTGCAAACTGTCATGCTGAGAAAATATGCTTCGCCAATAAGGATGCTCTTGAGAAACATAACGGAGACTGAGTGAACCTCCGTTACAACAGGCTTCTCCAATTGTTGTATAGCAAACTTCAAATGAGCTTCAAGATGCCTTTTCTTCAGTAATGGAGACTTGCGAGGTGATTGTGCAAGGAGACCGTGGCGGTGGAGTTCAATGCCTATTTTTTTCTCTGTGACTACTGTACCTGCTGCTTCCAGGTCTTTCTGGAGCTCTTTTTGAGTGGTCCTTGGCCCTTGGTGTCATGTGGTGCAAAGCAAAAATGAACCCAAGCACAGCTCAAAGACAAACAATCTTTATTGACTAAGTTCTAAACAAAATACAAAACATTAACTCGCCCTGACTGAGGAGAAGAGCAGGGTTTATGGGAAATGAGGTGATCAAACAAGTGCACATGAGTCTATGGAATGGTAATTTAATAATTGATTGACAAGAGCTAGAAGTTGTGACTGAAAACAGTGTGAAGGCAAACTGTGACAGTACCTACCTCCACGTTCGGCCACAGCTGAACCAGACCCGACACACTGGTGAGAACAGGAAATGCTGGGAAGAGTTGAGGCGCTCAGGGCCACTCAGGGCTCTGAGCTGGGGAACTCTCGAGCAGAGCCAGAAACTCGGGTGCTTTTAGGCTTGGAAGGCCCGGTAATGGCTTGGTCAGGGCGTGGAGACTTGGAGGCTTGGTCAGGCCGTGGAGGCTTGGTCAGGGTGTGGAGACTTGGAGGCTTGGTCAGGGCATGGAGGCTTGGAGGCTTGGTCAGGGCATGGAGGCTTGAGCCAAAAAAAAACTCAGAGGAACAGCTGAACCCAAAAACGAACCCAAACGCAGCTCAAATAAATAAACATAATCTTTATTAACTCATTTCTAAACAAAATACAAAACAATAACAGAGAAGTGCAGGGTTTAAATGGAAAACAGAAAACCAATGGAACATTTAGGGGCTGACAAATCTTTCAGTAACCAGTGCCATTGCTATGTTGCTCAACAATCTTAGTGCGAAGTCTTTGGGAGAACTCTTTGCCTCTGCCCATCATTGGATGTTTCTCATGTGACAGCTTGGTAACAAATGAGGTGTTTACAAGCAATCAGAGGTGGGTTAACCTTTTTCAAAGCTTGGAACTTGCCAACATGCTCCAACCCGGTTGAGTCTAGTTACAACAGGTAGTTGAACTAATTGGTGGAATCAGCTGGTTTAGTGCTGTGTCATTTCCCTTTGCTGCACATAACTTTTTTTTATGGATTGGAATGTTAGGATTTCTTTAGCTGTGTGTCTTTATTGAGTTAATATCATTGTCTGCTCTGAATTTCATGTGAATAACTGCATTGGAAATGTGTTTTATGACAATATTGTCGACGTGTTGAATACTTATTTCCCCCATAAATATCTAAACATATTTATATATAAAACCTTATACCGTTACATTTAAGCTGCCAATATTATATAAGATATATTTTACAGAAGAAATTACAATTTTAAATATATATAAAGTATTGGTTCGACATTCTTGAATTTGCCTTCCTACTACTAAAGGAATAACTCTAAATGTTGCTCTAAAAATTCTATTAAGGGCCTAACCATTATCTAGATACAATTATTTCACCATGAGTTGCAGTTTAGACCTCATACACAATGAGGCACCACATAACGGAACAGAGAAAACGAAACGCTGGCTTTGCGTGCCAGTGATGACATGTTATGGTATGCTATAGTCCAAACACAGAGCAGATATTAAAACGAAGGACTCGGCTATCCAGCTGCACACAGACGCGGTGGAGACTGCAATCCTGTGTTTGTGAGGCGTGTCTGCAGGAAGTTGTCGGGACACGCTCGTTCAATGCGGAGAGAGTGATCCATTGCACGAAACCTTCCTGGCATTCATGTGAAGGTCCACAAGAAACCATCAAGGTATCATGCATCTTGAAGCAGCTTTGGCAGCATATGTAACTTCATATTTCAACAGTTTCATCTTCATGTACTTCCCCAAAGACCAGTATAGACAATAGCTGCAGACTTTGCTAAGATTTTGTTAGTTTTACAAACATAAGTTGTAAATTTGTTGGGTGAAAAACTAAAAATGCATCTTTTTCTGGCTTATATGTTACTGATCTCCCTCTTTCGGTGCTATAAAAAAAAGTTAGATAAAAGTTAGTTAAACTTTTCTTTTTCCTACTAAACATAGTGAAGTAGATCAAAAACCTATTTGAAAAATATACAACTTTGTTTAAAAACTTATCCATATTAGCCATCTTTAGCCATAGATCATATCATGCACTTACAATAAAATAAATAACAGGTTGTGCAGGAACTAGAGATTAGTGGTAATTACATATTGCATTCCTTACAGAACCATTTGTAGTCGGCCTTAGATTTTATTATGTTAGGTCCCATTATAATCTCTTTGACCATCAATTTACTTGTGTAATTCAATAGCATGTCCTGATGTTAATAAGTAGGATTAAAAAAATTCTAACTTTCCTTTTCAGGAAAAAAGTTTACTTTAATGGATTGTTGAGGAGCACTCACCAGACCACTGTATCCGGTTCAGATCTGCCCCACAAATGAGAGGACAAAGGAATTAACACTCAATGCTTTTTACTAACACACATTAAATTGTACAATTCATCAACAACACTAGCATACATGCGCCAGTATTCCTGTATACTGTCTTAATGGATATTAAACCTGGCTTTTTGCATTCTCCCCAGCAACAGCCAGTCGTCCAGCCTATTCAGAGTAAGCACAGCAGATAGCAAACCAAGTTCCCAGGCTGGCACTTGATAAAATAGACTTCAGTAGGATAGGGGAGAAATAAAAGACTAAAAAGAATACGGGAAGACACATAAGCTGCTGCAATAAAGAAAAACAGAAATGTCACAAACGCCTATGCCCAAGGCTTGAGAGACCGGTTAAGGACAACAAGCGCCAAAACCCTGAACACAGCTAAACGAGTAACACCACTTGTTGTCACAGTTCGTGACAGGATGTAATTATTTGCTAAAATATTAGAACAGTAACTGGTATCAGGGTCTGATTTAAAATCTAAGTTTGGCTGATTCTTTTCCAAAAATTTAAATGTTATCTGAGCATAAGCGATTATTGTAGGATAGTGTTTAGGATGTGGGGGTTGCGTAAGATACGTCAGTTATGTTACATGAGTTATCTTGCTAGATATCCACCTTGATGTGGATGTACAGTGGTGCTTGACAGTTTGTGAACCCTTTTTCTGCATAAATATGACCTAAAACATCATCAGATCAGATGTTGAAATGCAGTGTTTTCCTTTTGCCAAACATAATGCTTCTCATTTAATCCAAAAAGATCTATTTTGGTCTCATTCATCCACAAAACATTTTTCCAATGGCCTTCTGGCTTATCCATATGATCTTGAGCAAAACTCTTTAGAGATTGTTTTGTAAGCTTTTTCAGCCTGATGAGCATCAACAACTCTTTTTCTGAGTGCCTCAGAAATCTCCTTTGTTCGTGCCATGGTAAACTTCCACAAACGTGTTGTGAAGATCAGACTTTGATAGATCCCTGTTCTTTAAATAAAACAGTGTACCCACTCACACCTGATTGTCATCCCATTGATTGAAAACACCTGACTCTAATTTCACCTTCAAATTAACTGCTTATCCTTGAGGTTCACATACTTTTTCCACACACAGATATGTAATATTGTATCATTTACCTCAATAAATAAATGACCAAGTATAATATTTTTGTCTCATTTGTTTTATTGGGTTCTCTTTCTCTACTTTTAGGACTTCTGATGATGTTTTAGGTCATTTTTATGCAGAAATATAGAAAATTCTAAAGGGTTCACCACTGTACAGCACATGGTCAAAATTATGTGAGTACCTGCTTATCGAACATCTCATTTCATCTCATCATGGGCATTAATATGGAGTTGGTCCCTCCTTTGCTGCTATAACAGCTTTCACTCTTCTGGAAAGGCTTTCCACTAGATGTTCCATTCAGCCACAGGAGCATTGATTACGTCTGGCAGTGATGTTAGCCAATTAGGCTTGGCTCACAGTTAGTGATTCAATTCATCCTGGGACTTTAGCATGCCAGTCAAGTTGTTCCACACCGATCTGAACAAACCATTTCTGTATAGACCTCACTTTGTGTATAGGGGCATTGTCATGCTGAAACAGGAAAGGGCCTTCTCCAAACTGTTGCAACAAAGTTGGAAGCACAAAATCTTCTAGAATTTCCTGGTTGCATTAAGATCTCTTCACTAAAGCTATCTGCCAAAACCTAACGATGAAAAATCCCTCCTGCACCAAACTTTACAGCAGACACTAGGCATTCGGGAAGATATCTTTCTCTTAGACTCTGTTAAACCCTGATTTATTACTCACACTACCCTGTCAGCAATAGGTGTTCGTTTGAAACAGCCGAAACAATAGCTTGAAGGGGTGTCCACATACCTTTGGTGATGTAGTGTATCTATGAATGTTGTCTAAGAAAGTCCAGCCTGCATTATGATAACTGCAAGTAATATATATGTGACTTGATTCAGAAATATTTATTTTACCTATTTTAGGCCACCCACTTCTTATCATCCACTTTGAGATGTTTTTGTAGTTTGATTATTACAGGTTTGGTAATGTATGAAGACTTTTTGTGAATCCCAGGCTTCATTATAAATTAGCAGATGTTGTCGACTAAGCTCATTGCATCAATGAATCCTTTTATACACATTATATATATGATTTCACCGTTTACCAGGTATTTTGATAATTAGTATACATATGCAGTTGTTGTCTGCTTCCTCTTATAGACATTAATAACTTTTTATTTATTTGTTTTGGATCTTTTTTTTTACACTATTGCGTTAGATGCATTGAATTCAAAAAGGTTCTGTTTTGTATTTCAAGTAAACCTTAATAATTGCGATGTAATTTGCACACTCCTGAAAGTGATTTATGAATGCCAAAAAGGTGCAAAATACAATTTTCCATTGCACCAAGATTTCTGTTCTGCTTTGGCTGATTTAATTAAGTTTATGAAAAAGAAAATCTCAATGACACTTAAAAAAAGAAAACAAATAACTGTTTTCAGTTTGTATGTGCCATTTGTGAATGGTTTTTTTTGGTTTGATTTATCACTTTAATAGGTGACTCATTATAGTTAAATAATGAACCCTTTAACGGAATTATTCAGCAATTGTTTTAGGCATGAATTTTTTTGTGCCAGGTCACCATTGAGTCACACCCATTTAAGATGCATACTAAGCTGTCTAACAAGTGCAATCCTGCTACTGGAACCACATAATGCTGTCTACTTTGGGTGACCAAGTTGAGCGTAAAACACACTGTTGTGGAATAAATTAATACATTTAAAATGATCCATTTTCTATCATTCAGTTACACATTTTTTGGTGGATTTTCACCAGCCTTTCTGCCTTTTTGCCCGAGCATGACAGCCCAGCATGGGAAGGCATTTAAAAGAGCCTACTCCTCGGGACTGCTCAATGTTGTATAAAATATTTCATAGTTTGTTATTAATGATCAAAACTGTAATAACATTTTTTGATGACACAGGATTATTCAGGGTTTTTTTTTGTATTCTTTATTTTAGTACATTTCAAGCCAAAATTTACCAGGATCTTTTAAGAAACAGACATACAGACTTTAAAGAGACTGAATATTGTAATTTACCTGAAAGAAATAACATCACAAATGCTTGTCTAGCGTTTCCTAATAAAAATTCTGAGATAAGTCATTTTAAATACTCCTTTACTACTACAGAAAAAAAGATTGAAACATCTTGTTAATGAGACGGTCAGTGTTTAAATAATTATGAAGCCCTGTTGGCAACCCATACAAAAAACGCCCTGCTGCTTAACAAAGGGTTAGTACAGTGTTTTAAAAAATGTTTTAATCAAACAAATTGAGAATAAATACTACTGAATAACCACGGAAACACTTAGTCACAAAATAAATAACTTTAACTGTATGTCAAATACATTTCTAGTATGTCTGGCTTTGTTATTTTTAAATTAATTTGAATCTTACTGCATTTAATGTCAAGCTTGTAGCAACCAGTCCTTACTGAAATTAAAAGTACAACATTAACCCTGTGATAAAAGCTGTGAGAAAAGATAGACCGTTAACTCAGTGGTCACAATCTATTTGAGGGAGGCCTTTTCACATAATGCCCTAGCTAGCTGTAATGGAACATTGAATCAAACTAGTGTTTAGTTTCCTGTGACAGCCACTGCTTTTTGCTAAAATTTATTGGGGCATGACTATGTCAAACTTGATGTATCATAAAGTCAATTCATGATTTTAAATGATGTATAGCCATTTTCTAGGAATTTAAAATAAGTTACGTTGTTTTTTTGTTGTTTTATAAGACCAAGCTGAACTTTCTTGTGTTATCAAATCCATGATGAATAGTCATTTTATGGAAGTCACACTTGGCCTGAGAGGTATATTAACGTGTAATAGTTTGTTCAAAACCACCGGAAATTTTTTTTTACAATGTGTTCAGTTTGTTTACAGAGTTACTAAATTTTCCAAAACGCCTACACAAGAAATGTAGACTACAGTGGATCACTGAAGGGCAATTTTTATTGTGTCAGACACACCTCGCTGCTATATATACTGTAGTATCAATCACAGCTGACTCCAGAGCTGTGAGAATTGTCACAATATTATCTGATTATTTCTAAAACATTCAAATTCCTGGTCTTGTGGTTACGGAAGGTGTGTTTACTGCGTGTGTGTGTTTACAACATCAAGTTAGGGTAAACTTGTCTAATACACCCTGAGCTGTGATATCTCCTGAATGTTCAAATTTCACATGTATGTCGTCCTTATGTGCTATATTTCACAGATTTAGTTTTTCTCTTATAAAACAACCCGCTGTTTCAGAGAGGTTTACTCTCAGTTCTCGACCATTCATGGAGAACAATATGTTCATGGCAGCAACTGGGTCTAATATGTTCTACTATAAAGAAGAATAATTAAACTTATTCTCTGACAATCTCTCTTGGATAACCTGCCCTTTACTCCACATCAGCATCCTCCTCGTCTTTGCCAGCAGGTGTAAATTCTTTATCCGGCAGTAGGCCATACTCATTCAGGAAAGCCTCCACATCAGCGGCAAAGAACTCCTCATTCAGGTGCTGTGTGGCACACAGGAAGTTACCTAGGAGCTCTCCTGATTTGTATACCAGCAAGGCAGGCAGCACATTGTCTGAAAAGCGGTCACCTGCCCCAGTGCTGGATGCCTTGATTTTGCAAAATTTGACGTTGGGGTACTCTGTAGCCAGGCAGGCCAGGCAGTTGTTCAGGGCCTCGCAGCCCTTGACGTCGTCCTCGTAGATGTGCACCACCACCACGGTGAGGCGATGTTCCTTCTCGATGACCTCCAGGAAGGCCTCGCCACTCTCCAGCTCGTACATGCCCTCGAACTTGGGCCCGAAGCTGAGACGCTCGTGCATCTCCTGCATGCACTGCTTGCGATACTTGCGCAGGCATTTTTCGTCCTCCTCCTTGATCAGCTCGTACTCCTGCACACTCATCTGTAGAGAAGAAAAAGTGCCGGCTTTGTGAATGGAAGGACAAGGGTGGACCAAGAGGAGTGGGCCGGCAAACGGAATTTTGTCTTGCTGCTCAAACTGCATAATTAGTTATTGTTTCAATAAACGATTGTTAAATGGTCACTAGGTGAAAACAAAATCCATTGGCAAAACTCCTGCATTGAGAATTTGTCCAGTGCTGCACTCACTTTTGCACTACCAGAGTAAACCCTCTGAAAGAATGACATGGGTGACCATGCCCAGAATTTGTGCAGCAATGCAATGAAACATTCTCCTGTTCCATGATTGTTGTTTACACCCTAAATGGATTTATAGGCATGTGAGTTCTATAATCCTGTTGGTCTCTGGGATCTGTACGTGTCTAGACTGACCTTGCGATTGAGTCTATCCCTGGAGTCCTCCTTGGGCCTGTGTGGAGAAGACATCTGACGGAGAAGTTCGCGTTTGCTGGGAGGTAAGGACTCCTGGTCAATGCTCTCCAGCTTGAACTTCCTCCAGTCACTGATCACCCCTTTTGGACCTGGAGTCATTTTGAGAACAAGAAAAAGGGTGGGAAAAAATAGTTCATGGTTAAAGGTAATGGTTACAATGAAAGAATGGCTCCTGTTTAATCATGGGCATCTTTGATTGGGTTTCTAACTCAACTTACGCAGTCAGACCGGATTAGCGGGAGAGCTGCTTGATGTCATGTCTGCTACTTGAGCTACCGATAGATTAAGTGTGACAAGGCTGCTTTTTAATTCTGTCAAGGTTGCGTAATACCAGAAAAGCAGCTTAAAATGTCATCAGCCTGCCAGACGCTTGGTATTGCCGTTATCGTCCTGCTCAGTGCTATATAGCTGATGACGTAAATTATACAGAGAAGTGTCCCAGAGTGATCTGAGATCTTTTGGTGAAATCTGTTTTTTAGTACAGCTAAATATGGTGAGATGTGGATAATGGATAATAATGTGTTTAAGTGGTTTGTATAGGATCATGTGGTAGGGTTAATATAGGCTCTGCATATGAAAATTCAAATTACGCCTTTTAATAGTCATGTTGGCATTGACACTAAATACAGTTGAGTATAAAAATGCAATTTATTCAAGTTTCACT
This sequence comes from Hiodon alosoides, assembly GCA_025775065.1. NCBI lineage: Eukaryota > Metazoa > Chordata > Actinopteri > Hiodontiformes > Hiodontidae > Hiodon > Hiodon alosoides. The sequence continues at coordinate 2,394,088 of JAOYSI010000005.1, read as the reverse complement.
TCTCATCCCACAGTTTTGTTTGTGGTGCTGATAAAGCATGTCTCTTTACCTGTATGGGTTACTGGCAGCTCCTCTTCATCCATACCTGGGCCTGACATCTTGTTCTAAGGTTACCTGTGAAGACACCAGAAGAGGAGACCCATTGTTATGCCCCAACACCCATCCTTAAAGGGTATATGGTTCTGGGTACAACATTCACAAATGTCCTGCAATTGGAAAGGTCTTAATTGATCTCTATGGTGTAGCATAAGAAGCTGTTAGTATCACTTAAAGTAATGTAGGCTGATGAGGTATTATAAGATTAGGACTATATCCTATTTGTATAGTTTGTAGTGTTTTCTTGGTAAACTTGGTTGGCTAATCGTTGACGATTGCAGAGACATGGCTAGTATCAAGCATTTCTAAAATGAAAGAAATATTGTACCTTCAAATAATGTTTTTTTTGTACCTCATCTGTCATTTTGACTTACAAACAACAATTGAATCTTCTTTAATATAACTGATAACTTCACATGCTTGTTCTTCAAGCATAAAATTAACAATTACTTGAAACTGGTGTGTTTTGATCATTTTAAAATACATTTTCAGATTAATGAGCAATTCAGTTCAGCTTTCCATAAAGGCAATGCTACTCTTATAATAAAGGTGGTCAAGGTTGCACTCTACTATATTTAATACTTTATTGCTTATCAGGCATAATGTATTGTAGTAGTGTGAGGGTGAGCCCCCCCCTAATAAAATTATTTGACTTTTGAAATCTCTTGTATATCGTCATTTTGATATTTCATGCTGACATATGTTAAAAACAATAAACACTAATTACATTCAACTGAAATTTCTTTCAATTAATGACCGATAGTAAAATGTCAAGATGTGAAGATATCCACTGTGGCAAAAGTTGAAAAATAAATTTGAAGGCCTCTCAATGTTGAATATAATACTTAAGGCCTATGAGGTTAGGGAATCCCCTGTTCAAAGCATTACGTGAAGATATATGCCTCATTAATATTCAGTGTTTCAACCTTCATTGTAACCTTCCTTTATGGCCTGCCCCTTGCAGGCCTTTAGGATATCATCATTAGAATCACCCAGCAACCACAAGATTACATGAAATGGTAAACTAACTACTTATAACTGGTTCTCGTAGTTCTACTGACTCCTTGCGAAATAAACCTACGTAGACCAGAATGCATTATAATCCTGTTTTATTAGGCTTCACCGACTCTCAAATATATTTTTTTTACATTCATGCAGTTGGTTATCCAAAGGTATAAGTGACATTTTTTTTGTGTCTTCAGACATGGCAGTTACCATGATCCTTTATTAATTTCATTAGTTTCAGAACGTTTTACTTTCTTCACCAGAAAGACTCACCCTTTCAATTTTAATCTTCTTTATCCTTTATTTGCAATTGAATTCATATATAATTATTGTTTTTCATCTAAATTCCCACTGTGTTGTTGTTTTCACAAATCAATTCCATAGAACATTTTAATATCATGATTAATTGATGTATGAGCTAAACTTTATTTGTAATAATTAAATAAAAGCAAAAAAAAAACCTATGTTTTCCAGTAAAACACCACTGAATTTGAATACAATATTAGGCTATAATGTAAATAGCTTCACGTATAGGGATAATATATTTAGTCCTCTCCTTCTACCAAAAACAATGCAGATTAAGTTTTATTATAAATTTTTCAAATAAAACATTTTAAAGACAGCTCATCTGTATGAGAGTAAACAAAGTCCATGCTTACCTTTGTGGCTGGCCTTGCTTTACTTTCCCTTTGTCTACAATAGCTTCCGATGCAATGCGTGGAAGTTACTTGCCCTTTTTGCTGGAAGAAAGCATCTAGTGCGGATGGGCAGGGCCAGAGAGATTTTCCTAGGAATAAGTCGTGGACATCACAGTGGCCATTTCAGTAATAGCTCAGGGAACATAAGAAGATTACAGTAAAAGAATTAGACCCTTGTTCTCAGTTGGCGGACTCGTGCTGGGAGGGAGATCATGTAGAGTGGTGAAGTTTGAATCAATGACAGGAGAAGCCAATGTCAATTACTCACTTTCAATTACTCTTTACACATGTTAATCTTGTTTGTTTTCAAGTATTTTGCAGTATACAGTCAAGGTTACTGTGATGACCTTGAGACATTTGTCCAATTCACAGTAAACATGGTGAAACCATTTTGTTGCATCTCTCTTGTTTAGGGAGACCTGATACAAGTGCTGGACAGCCTGTGTTACAGTAGTATAGAGGGTCTATGCTGGATTTGATGATGGGAAATTCTATACTGTTTATATATGTTCTCATTGTTGCTCTGCCATTCTAGAACGCTATAGCCACAATGTTGCCACCTTAAATCAAGTATAAACCGATCAGTTGTTAAGACCTACATGCAGGTGCAGCCATATCTCCTTCCTGGTGGATATAATTGTAAACTGTAAAGTGTATGCTTTTGTAACTAGCGTTCCCGAGACCCCTCAGGCAGTACAAAGATTAAGTCTTTGCCCGTGACCCCAGACTGCTCGGTCATGGGCAACAAATTTGTTGTGTCTTGAGAGAGGAATGTTAAATCTTGGAACACCTCTCAAAGAACATCTGCAACTGTCACAACATGAAGGCCAATTAGCTGTGCTAGACCTGCTTGCTTGATACTCTTGCTAATAGGCCACGACTACGAAGATGACTGGAAAAGCACGAGAAGAGATTCATTCGCTGAATTTGTGTTTTTGTCCCGTGAGTCTCGTTATACAACCTCAATTTTTAGAATAACAACGCACCCTTCACTTTCATCTTCTTTTTCAATGTGGAATCAGCAGTAATCATCTTATTTATTTCCCCCAAATTTGTAAACGCTATATGACCTGCATGAGAGGCACGTCTCGCTGAGTAGTCTTGCCAGCCTGCAGGTGCCCAGGAAGTCAACTGGAGATGCTGGTAACTGACGAGCTGAGAGAAACCCTGCTGAAACACCTACCCTAAATTACTCAACAGCTGCTGTGCTGTGCTGTTTACAATTGATAAATTACATAAGCTGGATTCGAACCTGCGAGTTTCAGCTCATAGGGCTCGGTCTGCACCGGGGCGAGCGCCTTTACTGACTGAGAGTGAGAACCCCTTTCAAATAGTATTGAAACAATATGTCTATACTGGGGGAAAGGTCTCCTGGAACATTTCAGAATTAGCTGAGCAACCTTAAGTTTTTTTTCTTCTTAAGGTTGTATTAGTTTGTTATGGGTCTCATCTGTCTAAACAGAGTCGAAAGCAAATGTTTTCAGATCTTCGGATCACTTTTCTGTTACTCATGCATAAACATTATCCTGGTTCTTGAAGCGCATGTCCATCTCTGGGGAAGCCGTTTATAAACACTGACTCACTTGCTCTTAAAGCAAGCATTTTTATGTCTGAAAAAGGAAATAAATTCTATAAAAGCATAACTGTTAGCCGTGGTATATAATAATTTTGCATGGAGTAAGAAGAAGTTTATTAAATTTAGTTATTTTAAAGGTAAATACGGAAAGTCCAGCGTTGTTGTATTTTATTTAATTTTTTAATGTAATTTTTTATTGGATTTAATTGTGAAATTGAATAATTTCACATGTTCTGCAAATAACAGTAACTGTACCAGATTACTTCTAATCTGTAAACCTGGCTGAATATGGGTATTTTATAATGAAGCCTACACAGATAGCATATGTCAATTAGCATCTTTAAACAGACCTTCTTTACTTTGAGTCGAATAAATAATTATTTTAGGATGCTGTTCTTTTTAGGGCACATTGGCTATTTTAACATTTTATGACAGTGTTACAGACTATACTGGTGTTCATGACAGTGATAAAGACCTCAGTTTTTTAAGCAATGAACAGATATTTAATATATTGTGAAGTGAATCATATAAATATAAAGTTGTGGGGGGAGAAAAATGCCCCATTTGAGCATTAACACATGTAGAAATGTGTTAATATTATAACACATACTA
>JAOYSI010000005.1:2348417-2390001 GCA_025775065.1 Hiodon alosoides | reverse complement strand
TTTTTGTGTTATTCAACTCCCTGTCTTCCTGTGTTCAAACCTAGAGGGATAACCCTCCTCCTGGGCCCCATGCCCCCCCCACCCCCCCTAATTCAATTGCTCTGTTTCCTCTGATCTTTTATTGCTGTGCCTCTATAGGCGGTTTCTCTGCCCTCTCTTCTGTTCTTCAGAGAAGCAGCTGACGGCCAGTAACTGCCTGGGGGTGCTTGCCATGGCGGAGGCCATGCAGTGCACAGAGCTCCACAACATGGCCAAGGCCTTTGCCCTGCAGAACTTTCCAGAGGTAGCCGGCCAGGATGAGATCCTCAACGTTTCCAAGGAGGACCTGGTCAGCTATCTGTCCAATGATAGCCTTAATACCAAAGCGGAGGAGATTGTCTACGAGACTGTCATCAAGTGGATCAAGAAGGACTTGTCGTCTAGAGTACAGGTGATTAAAAGTATTAAAAATGAATTCTTAGTTTGATGGTTGGTTGGTTTAATTGCTGGTAACAACATGTTATATAAACCAACAAATCGGTTAAATACCAACAGAAAAACTATATGAAATTAATAATTGATCACCCATTTATTACTCTGTTTTTACTTTGTTATGGTGACTGTCACCACTAAAAGTCTGGGATTGCTAGGATTGCTCATAGGGAAGGTTTAGCACCGACGATCCCACCCAACAGATTTGCGAACCTGCAAGTGCAATGTGCTTGTGCTAGTGATTTCATTTTTATATCGTTTCCGATCTGGCCTGTCTAAACTCATGAGCTGTAGAAATGTCATGTTCAAACCAATTAGACTTTAAATATAATTCCAGACACCAGGACAAGATGGTTTGGGAATTAGGTCATTTTCAATGTTAACTTAAAGTTAATCATGCATCATATAATTAGATTGTTAGTGTCTTGATACTATATATGGGTAAAGATGCTTTACACCCCCATTGGATGTTTCCACATTTTGTAGTGTTACAACTGGAAATTAAATAATGTAATGGCCCAGTCAAAGCCCGGACCTCAATCTGATTAAGAATCTGTGGAAAGACCTCACCAACAGTCCCCATCCAACCTGAGAGATTTTGCCTAGAAGAATAGTCAAAAATTGCCGGATCCAGATGTCCAAAGCAGGTGCAGACTTTCCCCAAAAGACTCACAGCTGTAATTGCAGCCAAAGGTGGTTCTATCAAGTATTGACTCAGGAAGGTGAATACTTATATAACCAACAAATGTTTGTCTTTTTTATTTAATCAACTTTTTCGGTCAATGTAAAAACTATTTTGTACATTTGAAGTGTTAGGTATTTTGTGTAAAACAAATGGTAAAAATCCCAATAAAATCCAAATGAATTCCAACAAAATATAGTAATGTCCAAGGGGGGGCAATATTCATGCAGATACTGTATTTGCTAATAATAAAAGCTAGGTTTTAATATATAATTAGATTAGATTAAAACATAGAAGGCAATAATAAAAAACTAGGCGCTTCCCAAGTGGTGCAGGCAGTGAAGGTGCTTGCCCGAGTGCAGACTGATCCCTATGAGCTGGAGTTTGCTGGTTCAAATCTAGCTCATGTCATTTACCGATTGTAACTGGGTGAGCGTGGCCTGGGCTGGGGTGGGTAAATCTGCTGGGTTTCTCTTAGATCATTGCTAATGAATGTCGCTTATTGGCTTCCCAGAGACGAGGGAAACAGAATATTAACTTCATAACTGAGCAACTTCAGTAATTTCTGGGTGGTTGGAGGGATAGCAGTCCATGAATTACATGTGGTTTATTCTCTATTCTTGTTTCTTGTTGTTGGGTGCTTTACTGGAGATTAACCTCTTGTCGGCTTGACCGAAGCTTATCTCTACCATGCCAGGGAGAGGTGGAGATGAAAGTAGAAAAAGAAGACAAAATATGGTCAACAACTGACAGACAAGGGGAGGGAGAACACAAGAGTTCTGCGTTATGTGACTTTATGTAGCCTCAGCAGGAATAAACTATGGCCACATACAGATCCAAGTTTGTGGAAGACAGAAGGGAAAGAAACTCAGTAACAAAATAAATGTTCAAAGTGTAAGGAGCTATGTTGCCCGCAGAACAGTAAGTGTGCATTAAGTAACAAAATCAGGAGCGACTTAAAAAGCCCCTTTTGGTGCAGACGTGAGTGCTGAACCAAACCAAACTAATGTCTCTGGAATAACGGGTTGCAGGTGCATTAAAGAATAAAGGCCAGTGTTCTATTGAAGATCAGAGGTGAGAGAAAGGTGTGCTCAATATAGCTCAGTATGGATGAGGACAGAAGAACCCTGATAATATTTGAACAGCTGAGTACAGAAAGGTTGTCAGGGATGTAAAATGATCAGTAGTTCCTTTGCTTGGTCAGCAGAGAAGAGTTAGTTTAATAATGCTTTTGGTTGTGGTATATCAAATATTAAGGGCTGAAATATACTAAATCACAGTGTCACTCTACTTGTCATGTCTGAAGGTGTTTCGATTTCAAACCCTGACACTTGCAGCTTTGTAATGAAACTTGATTAGGCTGGATTTTTTTTGTGTTTAATGTAGACAGTAACTGCTGTCCTAGTCCTATGGCTAATGATGGTGGACATACACTAGACCATGAGGAAGGTTGGTCAGTCAGGGTGACATTGCTCTATTATTTAAAGAGCTGCACCAGTCTTAATAATTAAAATGACACATAAAACTCACAAGAGCCACTTGACTGACTGTGAAGTTTAGGTGAATTTGTTCCCATCGTAATTTCTCCCGGTGTGTTTAATTAATTGATATAGACATTTGATCATCTGCATGCAGCAACAATCAATAAGCAGTTATTTTTTACATTGACTTGAATTTTAGAAGGCCCTCCCTATACACACACTTCAGCAGTGTCTGATGCAAGTGAACCATTTCTCTTGCTTTGTTTTATTTCCTGATTGACAAAGAATAGAATGCTGATGTTCAAGAGTTCTAGAGTGTGGGCCTTAAAAAGCCTCTTTATTATAGGTTGTTATTAAATTCATCACGATCAACATTGTCTGCACTTTCAAGCCTATTTAAACAACAGTAATCACAGTCGTATTCTAATGGTTCCGTACAATGGCTACTAAGGGTAAACACATAATAAGCTATAATTAAGCAGCCAAAATAATAGCTGGGATCAAATTAAAACTTTGACAACTCATATTTTTTCTCTTGTGATTTGAAGAATCAACTTAATTTTCAATGAAGATTTTATTGTTGGGAAATAGAAAAAAAATATATATAAAAATAATAACAAACAATACATAATTGATTGGATTACTTTGATCCAGTCATTGTCATACGTAGTTTGATATTAGAAAATTGATTCTTTGATTTCAGTCTGAATCTGTATTTTCATTAACCATATTTGCACCTGCAACATTCAATTCTGAGAATGGTATTCCTGTATTAAGTATAAAAAATAAAAATAAAAGATTTTGTTATATATGCAGTGTGCATACAATAACAAGTATATTGATTATTTCAAAGAAAAAATAAATATATAAAATATCAGTTAATCTATTATAACTTTAGTATATTGTATTTAGGTTTGGACATGGTTTGTTTTACATGGAAAACAAAAGCAGGCAGTGACTGGCAGCCTTGTTCTCATGCCCTGGGGACACGCCCAGGCCCTCCCTGATGGGCAGGTGTGCTGTGAGGCCACACCCACAGCCAAGACCTTTTTGCACCTGTTGTTGTGTTAATTGAACCGTAATTGCCAGGTGCTGGAAATTAAGAGACTCTTAAAAGTGAGCCAACAGAGGTGTCAAGAGATTACTTTAGACTGAAAAGTCTTTTGGGTGTGTGGTTTTGTTCCCTGGTTAGTTTAAAAATCTATTTATATAGATTTTGCCAAAGAAAGCTGGGGTTTTTTTTTAACCTCTTTGACCATATGTTGAGTTTTTCTATTTTGGGTTAAGTTTGTTCTTATAAATACCCAATAAAAGTAGAAAAATCCTCCATCTGCCTCCCTGTCTCTTGCCACTCCCGATTCGGGCACGCCACAAAGGCCCTTCTGAAATAGCTGTGCCAGTGAAGCACACTGTAATGGTCATGGGACACCTCATCATGAAACCAGATGGGTCAGAAAGGAAGCAATGGAGATTAATGTAGTGACCTTCTGTTAATTTGGCCAGGCATTGACTTCATTGAGAAAGCGGCTTCAAAGGAAATCAATCTGAATTTGGCCAAAATAAGCTCTACTACCAAGCTGCTTGTCCCTTGTGTTTCAAGCAATAACATTACAACTCCAGCTGGGCATTGATGTAGAACTGTAAGTTTTTTTTTTTTTTTGTCTGATTTATTTTTATTCAGTTTTAGAAACTTTTTTTAGGTAGAAATATACTTAAGTGTAGTGGGGCGTGGAATGGAATTTGGGGAGTGAACTATTTTTGGCATAAATTAATATAAATCCTACTTTGAGCAGGACTACGTACATCAGGCTTTACTAGACCCTCCCTTTTGCGAGCGCTGCTCCAAACTTCAGAAGAGACTGCTGATCGACCGGGCTCTGTGTCGGTCCGTGGCTTTTGATTCCCTGGCTTCGGTGAGGCATAGTCGAGGAGAAGCACCTCTAAGGACAGCTCCCATTCCTGGATGGAGGGTGGTCATTCCTGGAAGCAGGCGCAAAAAGCATTGCTTTTTCTGTGTGGAGAACCTCTTCCTCCTCTGCTTCCTCTTCCTCCTCACTTTCTCATTCCCCTCTGCCTAGTTGGAGGAGGAGGATGCAAAGATCTCTGTCCGCAGGTAACGCCCGGTGGGACAAATGCAGCAGGCCTCCATTGATAACTTGGAGAAAAGGTTCTTCAAGTGTTCCTCAAGATGGCTATTGAAACTACTTCCTCCAGGCTCTGTTGTGCTGTTCACATGGTTCCGCCCTGCATCAGAAGAGAAAGCTTGCTGGAGCTGAGGCTAGATCTCCACTCGGTCTGATGATAGAGCAGTGTCGATAGCAACTTTTGCACTGACCTTTTACAGCAAGGCAACGCTCTTCCAGTGGTGCCATTCTAGTGGCTTCTGGGCCTGATGGGTGCAACACAACATTTTCTTTACATGGGTGCCAATTATATACTCCCTGGAGCTGCAGGCAGCCTTTTTGAGCCTGCAGTCCATTTTAGAGGAGATCAGGGGGATAAACATGCTTGTGTATCCGGCCACACAACACAATGGTGGTTTTTCTTCAGGGTGGCATGAAGTCACCCAGTCTACGACATCTAGTTTTCAAGATTCTGCTCTGGTCACACATGCATCTCCTCTCACTGCAGGCAGTTCATCTTCCAGGAGTGATGAACACAGCGGCAGACCTCCTGTAAAGAGGAGTTCTGGATGGCACTGAATAACACTCAGCATGTGTAGAGCCCTACGGCTGTCCTCACAACAGCTTGGGTATACTTACCCATTAGTGATGGTTCATATTTCGCATTTGAAAGGGAACGCTGGGTTATTATCATAACCATGGTACCCTGAAATAGAAATATTAACCATCAGTTTTCGCAGTCGCTGCAGTGCTGTAGTGGCTTAGAAGAAAAAAAAGAATGGTTGCCGTAGTTTTGTAAGAGCAGGGAAGTACAACGTCAGACTAGTTCCCGTGAGATTTGGCTTAAGTGCTCAGAATTCTGGGTTCTAAAAGGGAAATATCCCGTTAGTGTTAATATTTCTATTTCAGGGAACCATGATTATGATAATAACCCAACGTTTCCTGTTGCATTTATGTATATATGTTGCAAGTTGCAAAATTAAATAGTTTTGGCTGATGTTTTCACCAGTACACCACTAATATGAAACATTTAGCCATAAATATGTTTATAAATATGACAGCACTGTCACTGACCACTGGCTAAAACCTACCTTCAGGCTATGATGAGCTGTCTGGTCTACAGCATCCACTGCAAAATTTGGACATTTTGTCTCCATTATATACTGATATATGTAGAGAACTAAGAATACAAACAATACTTACACTTCTGCTCAAAAAGACTGCTGCTTTAGTGGCCATAAAGTTTGTATTGATTTCTATTGGGATTCTCTTAATATATTTGCATGCAAGCAGTGTGCACATTTTTCATGTTTAACCTCAAATAAAATACTGTTTCATGTTGAAGATTATACACTAATAATAACAATTTTTTTTTACGCAGTAAGGATATGCCAAAAAGCACACATCAGTAAATGTTTCTAAAAAATAATTTTTAATTTTTAATTTTTATTCTCAACAAGCAATTTGAACTTGAGATGTTTTGCGTGTCAGTCTAATAACATTCAGTTGACTGTTAGAGTGATTATGTGGGCACATATATACATATTATTTAGATACATATTTATATTTTAAACTGGATTAATCATAATGATCTCCTTTTTCTTTGATTAAGAATAACTGATTTTTGATAGATTTGATCAACTTTTATGAAATTTCTCATCAATAAAATGTATTAATAAATATATTTTATAAAATATATAAGTGAGGTCCGACCAGGTTATCTGAATTAGAACTATTATTGCTATCTGTTTTGATCAGTGAAGATCAATGTCATCACTCTGTAAATATGTATAAACAATAATAAATGACAAACAAATCTGAAATATTTCCATCGTTGAGTTTACATTATATACTTTTTACAGTGTAAAACTTATTTAAAATGTCTAATGTAGGAATGGGCTTTTGCCTTTACAGGAGGATAGCATAAGTAATTTGCTTCCTGGTTTAAAGAGCTTTCGCAATTATGCCATGCACATTATCATATGTGAAATTACTGGAAAAACTTAAAATAAAAATAAAAATTCAGCTGTACGAAAACTTATATACCCTATATCTCCAAATAATCTAGTTCATAGTTTGACTATTTTTTATACCTTTCCTTCTTCCCATTCTTTTCTTACGCCATTGAGAAATGCCCCTGTCTGACCTCTGCACAGGCCCTGTTCAACAGCAAATACATTAGTGCAAGACTGAAATAATGTGTGTTCCAACAAGTCATTTTTCATGGCAGAGCTGGGTTAAATTTAAAGAAAATAAATAAATCCAAACACGTAGGCACTGTTATAAAAATAGCATTGCTCTGTGCAGTGGAGAGAGACTGCATGACATTCAGAGCCGTGTCTTTTGAACTGCTGATCCCCATTGACACTGTGGACAGAAAACTGCTTAATGGACACATTTAATCTCTGTTGACCTTTCAACACATTCAGACAGCAAATCACTCAAATCTGATGCATATCCAGTGAAAGAGTTTTTGTGTGCATGTGTGAGCTTTAAGTGATCGGAATAGAGTCTGGGTGTGTGCGTGTGTGTTTGTAGTCGTAAGTGCTGGTGAATGTTTCCTATTTGTTTGTGTACACGTGTGAGAGATGTAGAGAGGGAGACAGAAATAGATATTGGGCATGGAGGTATTTTAATGTGAGATGTGCATGTGTATGTGTACCTGTTTATGTGGTTCCTGTAGACTACAAACATGTAAAAGCAGTACTCTTGATGCCCATTTGGCATTTATATAAAAGCAGCTTGCCTTCTGTGACATAATACTTAAGTTGGGGGGGGGGGGAGAAATCGCTCTTAGAATTTCAGTTCTGCCCGTTTTGTCAAGCCACAGGGGATTGCTATTTGTTATTAGTTCTTTCAAAGCAGTGCAAATGCTTGTCTGGCCATGAAATAAAATATTGAACTGATTATTGCGAACGTCTTGAGACTTGTCTCGAAGAATGAAGAAATAACATGAAATCCTCGTTACAAAACTCATTCGAGATTCTAGTGCTCAGGAGGCAGTTGATGATAAATTGTGAGTTTCACATTAGCGCCAATGAAGATATATTAGTTGGTCTTTACCATGAATTTTTGTTTCTTGCTAAATACTTGTTTCTTTGAAAAAGAGTAAATCTATAAATATTCACATAATACAAAATGTATGCATAAGCATGTAGGTCTAAAAGAGAGAGCGCAGTGTAATGTTTACAAATATTTTATGAACTTGCTTCCCTGGATTATGCTGTCCACATAGAAAAACATTCTATAAAGTCAGTTCCAAATCCGGTATATTCTCTTTTTTAGGGTTTATGCAGGTAATATGGTGCTATCAGTGAAAGCCAGCTAAAAGATTGTCAATGCATTTCACTGGGAGAGACCACTGTGTTTACTGCCCTGTAATGAAAAAGAAAAAAATCACAATGTGATATTACTGCAGATAATCCCAGTATATTCAAACCAAATACATTTTGATTTTTACATGATGTTGTCATTAAGATGTGGATTCTTAGTCATGAAATGGGAATAGTGGTAACCCAAAATAGAATTTTATTATGATGGCTTCCTTTATCATTTATGAGCCAAAACGTAAATGCAAATATTTAGAGTATGCATTATTAACTATCCTGCCAACAAGGACCTGCACCCAACATCCTTTTCCCTGTACGATCAACTTGCTCAAAACACAGGTGCATTCTGCTTAGTTTGGATACAGGCTCTCCAGAGATTAGACAGAAAATGTCAACAACAGCCCAAGACCAGTCTCAGCACAGGCTTGGTTGTGACTACTCTCTGCCTGCGAGAGTCTAAATTAGGTAGAGTAGCCATCCAAGCCAAGTAAGGTGTGAGGAAAACCACCTCAGATGTCAAAGAATTGCAAATGCGATTTAAACAGGAAAGTGCGGATGACATGGTTAAGGTCACATCAGCTGTTGGCTGTGTCATACCGTGTTTACAAGTTCTTCCTGACATGAGAAAAGGCCCCATTGAGGATGTAGTTGAACAGGCAGTGATTCAGCGATAGAATCGTTCACCATGGCAACCCTCTCCCAGTGCAGTGCAGTGAAGAGACTTTACCTTACCTGTTAAGCAAGCTGTTCCCTAGTAACTGCCACCCCACTAATTGATTTTGAAGGTGATTACACAAGTTTAACAACAGTACAGTAAAGGTGCTGTTGTCCTTTCTAAACTATTTATTATAAGGAGTGGATTGAAAATCATTAGTTCTGACGATCTTGGCATCGAAATGGATGTTGTGTTTTATAATATATCATTGTGTTCCTATATATAATTTTACTCTGTTTTTTTTTTTTTACTTTCTGGAGGTTGTCTGAGTTTTCATTATTGTCTTAGAGAATCAGTTTGAACATTTAGCTCTAGACGGGTCTGGTCAAGTTACATCGCACCCACGGACCCGTCTCTCTCCTTTTCCCTTGTTTCACAGCATGTGTCTGAGCTGTTAGCAGTGGTCCGGTTGCCCTTCATCCACCCCAGTTACCTCCTGAATGTCGTTGACAATGAGGAGCTGATAAAGTCTTCAGAGGCCTGCCGGGACCTGGTCAACGAAGCAAAGCGCTATCACATGCTGCCCCACGCTCGACAGGAGATGCAGACTCCCCGAACCCGGCCGCGGCTGTCTGCAGGTAAACTGCAGGTCACACACCTTATCTTTCAGTCAAGCCTCAGCTTTGTTCAAGGGCTTTCATGGGCAGATATGAAAATGGAGTTTATTGATCAAGTAACTTTTTTATTATTGTGTTTTGTTGATTGGTTTCAGTCTGAACGTTAGTGTTTGTTTTTTAAGAGCAAACAAAGGCTTAGGCTTTTTAGACATAAGACTAGCACAAATTTAAATACCCTGCACAAAACCATGGATTAAAAAAAAAAAGATAATTGTATTGTAAAGTTTGCCGCTGGCCTGGTAGTATTTATAGCTAGCGCTTATGTAGTTGTTACTATTGTATATTGTATTTAATAATTATACTGTGCCCTTAATCTTTTTTTTATACGACCACTGCTGCCTCCCTTCTGGTAGCCCAACAAAAATATTTTCACAAACTTTTATTTATTTATTATTTGGCAGAATATTTTTTTTTAATTCTAATGAAAACAGGGTATATTCTTTAAAAATCAACCAAAAGTAGTGGGTTTTTTTTTATTTTTTTTTCCTTTTCCAAAAACATGGCCATGGCTTTAATCATTGTTGAACTCTTTATTTTTCCTTTGTTGTTATTAAAGACATTTATTGCATAAGCTGAAGCTGTTTTAACAAGTAAACAATTTTTGACCCAAAATTTCCTGAACATCGGCCAGTTCTCAGAGCTTATAAAATACATTGTAAAATCTATTATCATCTTAACTAAATTCCTGTGTAATTTCACAGGTCTTGTTTTCAGTTACAGTACAGGTTTCAGTAAAACACAAAAGCATGTCCAATGAATTAAATAGTTTTTTTTGGCCCGGGCTAAAGTTTAAGAAAGACAAAAATGAAATTCAGTACTGTTCATATTTATTTGCTAACTACACTGTTTTTCTGTGTTTATCTGTTTAAAACCATGCCAAAAAATACTTCCAGGTTTTGATTAAGTAAAGAGGATTTATTAATTTATTATACGCAATTTCTAACACATTTTATGCGCCAATTTAAGGCCCAAATTCTCGGCGATAGAATTCTCCCCAGCCCTAATCGCCTCCCCGCACTTTGATGTTGTATCACTTTGAATACGCAAATTTTAGTCATTTGACCATCTGGTGGCTTGTCAGCCATACTCATTTCACATGCTGAAGGTGCCCTGCATTACTTTAAGGTGGATGTGATAGATGTGCTGCCTAGACTTGTTTATGACTCTTTTTTCTTCTTAAAGTAAATGGATTTCTATATACATGTCATATACACACAGTACTGTGGAAATTCACCCTAGCTTTTTTACATAAATGTAGTCCATCCATCCACCCATCCATTTTCAGAACCGCTTATCCTGGTCATGGTCGCAGGGGACACGGAATAAATGTAGTCTTTGATGTTTATTTTTTGTCTTCTGTATTAATGTCTCAGTAGAAAAAAGCAATTTTTAGATTTCCAAAAATTCATTTTCCAAAAGAAGGACAAGGAGTTCTGCAGCAGATGGTATGGCCACAGAGCCCTATTCTCAACATCATCGAGGCTGTCTGGGATTAGATGAACAGACAGAAGCAAGTGAGACAGCCAAGGTCTGTAAAAAAAAAAACAATGGAAAATTTTCTTGAAACAATCTACCTGCGGATTTTCTTATAAAACTGCACGGCAGTGAACCTAAGACAATTGATGCAAAGAGTGGTCACACCAAATATGGATTTTATTTATAATATTTTTATGCATAATATTTGATATTTATTTATTTTTGTATTTTACTGTTTACTGCCCTTTATACTATTTATTTTATACTTTGAAACTTTTCAATTTGTTAGTTTTGAAAGCATCTTCACTTTACAGTATGCTTTTACATGTGCCTAAGACGTTAGCACAGTACTGTGTGTGTGTGTGTGTGTATATATATATATATATATATGATTTTATTTTTTTAACTCAAATATTAAGTCTTGGACGAGTATCTGAAATCAAGCGGTGGGTATTTCACTCGTGCGGTAAATATAACATATTGAAAATGGATTTGACTGGCTGGTAAGCTTTTTGTGTGCCTGAACACAGAGGAAGCTCACCTGAGCTGGGAAGATAAGTCTCTTAAGTGGAAAAATGGGAAGCTGGCGTGCTTTCTGTAAAAAACCTCCCTTCTCGAGCGCACTCAATCTGTAAAAACAGAAACCCTCAGCGGGTTCCAAGGTATGAACCGTGCAAACTGGGGAATCTCTCTCCCGGCTGTCCCGGAAGGCAGTGTGAGACAGGCTGCCTCGGTCCATGGCAGTTGTAAGTGTTGTCCTGGTGCTGTAAAGGGGCCTTCAAATGCAGGTGCACTGTCGAATAAGTTGGCATCAGACAGGATGTGCAGAAACACGTCTGAATGCTGGCTGAGATTGTGGCATGTGCCCATTCATGTGAAGATTTTCTCCTGCAAGGACTGTTCTATATATCTGTATATCAGCAAACCTATATGTCTATACGGTTAGCTGACATTATTCCCTGCATTGCTATTTTAATGTAATGGTATCCCACAGTGGTAAAAGTGCATGCTAGTGCAGTTACCATTTTGGTTGTTATTGAATATAGCCATATTCAAAAATCATATTGTATTGGTATCATATGCTAATGTTGTTCCACTGGAACGTCTTTCATTTTTCTTCTATTCTGGTCCAGCTGAGTGCAGAATTCAATTGCATCTGTTCGTGGACCCAGTAAACCAATTTTGCTTGCAGCTGCACTTCTGTGAAGACAGTGCAATCTTTGCTAAGCCAAGTACCATACTGCTCTAAAACAATTCAAAAGGTTCAGTGGTGTTCAAGCCACGTTTAGCTTTTCAAAAATAGCATCAGTCTGCGTCATTACAGTAACTAGAGGGGAAAGAGGGCAGTGATATTAATAATCCATTCTGTGAATACAAAAAAAAGATGAACGTTTTGCCTGTAAGAAAATAAAATTTGTCAGTAGATTTTAATGGAGGTCTAAATGATTAAAATAATAATGAAGACCTAACTAGACTAACCGCTGTGCCTCAACTCCAATTATACAGATACCTAAAACCAATTGTCACACGTTGTGCCACTTTCAGTATTTGTGATGATACCTAGTATTAGTTCAAACTAAACCACAAGAAGCTTAAGGGAATCCAATCAAAAGATCTGGTAATTAATAACAGATTCTATGAAATTTCCTGTTTTTGACTTTGCTTCACGGTTTCCTATTAAAAAATAAATTGAGATGTAATGCAATGTGTAAAAGTTAATGAGACACACTTCATGAAATTTCATGCTACCCTATTTTAACTGTCGGCTTCGAGTCAAACCAGACGGATTAATTCAAGATTAATTTTTCCGTTATTTTGGATCTAGTGTTAACATTGAAAGCATTGAATTAATTTTAAAGAAAAATATCAGCTTATTTCATTGCAGTTTTTTCTCCCTTTGTTTTGATAAATAAAGATTAAAGTCAAGTGTAGGGTGTGAGGTAAAAAAAAACATTAAACTTTGTAAATGAAAATAATGAATGAAAATATTTCTGAAATAAATCAATGAAATATTTCTGTTTACAAACTGCAGAAATAATAATGTGACACCGTAATTGGCTTGTGTGGTAATATAAGATGGTACTTAATTGAGGTTATAAATGCTGTAAAAAAAGATGCAATATATATTTTTTAATCAGTCATTTTTTAAGTAACCGATCAAATTAAAAGTTATAACAATTGAATAGAATATTTTTACATCACCTGTTATTGCTGTTAAGATGGTCTGAATTGTTCTTTGAATGATTCATTAAAAATACATCCAAGGTTAACTGATGGGGCTGTCAGACATGCTTCTTCTCTGAGCGTTAGCCTGAAGAAGAGATGTTCTTCAGAGAATTTCACTCGGCTTTGCAGCTGTGGTCTGAGTCAGGGTCATTCTCAAAAACCGCGGGGCCATGGTAGTCAGGGGATAGGGATAAAGCAAGTCTAAGCTGGCGCAGCTTAGCAACGAATTGTAATTAACCCCAGTACTGGAATTTAAAGTAAGATAGGAACTTAGTAGCAAATATACTATTATTATTATTATGAAAAATTTATTTAATAGCAAAACCTGTTATATTTTAACAGGTCAGGCATTTTTTTCTCTGCACATTGGCCTTGTCGCTCTCGCCTCTCACAAGAATGGGCCTTAAATAATTTTTTTGGTGACAAGAGAATACATTGAAATGGAAGAGAGTAAAGTGCCATGCTCATGACCACAACATTTAGTCTTGAATTAATCTACTTAATACTTTTCGATTGTAAATTTAACTGAATTATAACTTACATAAGTACACCAACTGAAATGTAATAATAAACATAAATTTAGTTGAATGACCATTCTTTTTGAGAAGTATGGTCTTTGTTAACGTATCTGAGGGAATCAAATTGGTGTATTTCCAAGTCACTGTACTGTAAAATTAGCTTTTAAAGTACCAAGCAACGGAGGTCTCTTGAAAATACAGTGTTGTCATGGCACGGGGTAGACCACGACGATGGAGGGTGACCCAGTCATGCTGGCAGCCAGCCCGTTAGCACTAATTCCTTGTCTCATTGTGTTTGTCATCCTGAGATGCCCGAACGCCAAGCCTCCCTCCCAGCTGGGTGTCAGAACTTCAGAGCCTGAATCCCTGATCCTCGTCATGTCGCATTACCACGGTTGACGTCTAGCACAAGCAAAGGGGTGGGGGGGGAAACAAGGGAGGAGAGCTTCAAATTCAGGTCAAAATGATCATGTTCCCACGATACGAGTGTTTCTTTGCCTTTTTTTTTTTTTTTTTTTTTTAACACCATGCTACTTTCTTAAGTGCTGAATGCTCAGAACCAAGAAGTGTTTGAGTGGTGCTTCTTGTCACTGAATGATTTTGTGATGGGCTGGATCAGAACATGTAGGAATGAGGATCGCCGCTCGGCATGCGGAGGCTACACGTTGTCCGAGTGCAGCCGTCAGTTGCTCACTATGGCTGAATGCCTTTTATCTGCTCAGAGGAAAACGAGCTGCCAGTTATGTCGTTTCCCACATTGTCACCTAAGCTCCTGATTGACAATCAGCCCGGAACAGACACAGACTTGAAACTCCCTGATTCCTGGAAGCCTCCCTCCTCTGGATTTCGTTTTTTATGTCTCACTACACCTGCACTGGAAAAGATGGGCTCCAAGGCCCATCGGCAAGGGCTCAGGGCTGTTTTTTGATCTGTTGATGAGAAAGGCCCAAGAGTGAGGGGGGAATTGGAGCTGCTACGAGGAGAGCGCCTGGAGTTACCACTCCAGGAGGAATAGACCAGCACAGGAGTAGCCAGTCAAACCTTCCAGATAAACATACAAATGGCAAAAGGAAGACATTAAAGTACCAAACATTCTAAAAATGTCTGTGCAAAAACATTCCCCAATACACATATTGGTTGTGGGCACTTTTCACGGCCACATTTTTGTTGCGATGTGATATGTAGAAAAGAGGGGCAAGAGGCCTTATTTAGAGTAGATACTGCCACCCATTGTATCTCAATGCCCATGTGTGTATAAATAATGGTTGTTCACATTTCACTCAGCAGCAGAAATAAAACAGCTTTCATAATTTTAATTATTTTTCCAATTTGAATACATGTCATGGGTTCATCCCAGGCCTGGCAGTTTGACTATATGCCTTTGATAAGAAAGCTTGTTACGCACAATGATTTTTTGCTAACCGCACCAAAAACTAGGAATAAACAGCTAAAGAAACTTAATAAACCAAATATTTCAAAAATTCTAGAAAACAGAAATCACAATAAAGCCAACAATCAAAAATGTTCAACTAACACTAAACAGCCTTTTAAATACAAACTGCTCAGTTAAAATAAACTACTAAGAAATTCTACAGGGGCCTCTAAATTTTCGAGGTAAATTATGTGGCTTAGTAGAGGGGAAAATAAGTTCGAAGAAGAGTCAATTCAGTTGACTCCTTTTCACTTTCAGAACAGTGGAGAGGAAATGAGAACGCAGTGAACAGCTGAGTTTATCTTTTCCATTTTTTTTAGGTCTGGCTTAACTTTTTCATTTTTTTAAAAAGACGAACGTTCTCTGTAGAAATGTTTCCCCCTTTTCCATTACTATATACTGACTGTATCTCTGTATTGCCCACATAAAACAGATTTGGAAAATAAAAAAAATGTTTTATTCCCATCTGCTAAAGGAAACAAATCTATGGGCCAGGATCAATGCAACGCCAGGAGAGAGGCTATGTAAGATGAAGTGGTAGTTAATAGAAGCTATAGAATTGCAGCAGGTCTCGCCATACTTACTTCTGTCTAAATCACCAGTGTTCCAGTATTGCTCACTCATGTGGCTTCAGCAGAGTTTAACCCTGTGTTTATAAATATGCTCATCTAACATATGATAAATGAATGTCACCCACAGGAGAGAGATGGCTAAAGAAGAACAGATGGTAATGAATTAATTGCCATCCAACCTCAGATGATTAAGTCATACCCCTCACTTATGTTTAAAAAAACAAACTGCAATGCACAAAACTACTGGTTCCTTAGTCTCACAGAGAGATACATTTAAAAAAAAAAAAAATTGCTGGACTAATTTTTAAGCAGTCTCCCCCCCTCCCCCCTCGGTAAATACAAACGTTCTTTGGTGGTACTAAAAATTTACGCTTCACCTCTTCGCTCTCTACTTCCTCTCCCTTCTCTCCCCAGGTGTAGCAGAGGTTATTGTGCTGGTGGGGGGTCGCCAGGCCATCGGAATGAACCAGCGCTCTCTGACAGCAGTCACATGCTTCAATCCCCAGAACAACAAGTGGTACCCCCTTGCCAGCTTGCCTTTCTATGACCGCGAGTTCTTCAGTGTCATTTCAGCGGGGGATAATATCTATCTGTCAGGTATACAAGCCCTCAATGTGTCACTTTGAGTTTAACTCCCACCACTCCACTGTGTCCATTTTTTATACAGTATACCTTCACGCAGGAAGCTTTGTTCTTGCATGGAAAATAGAGTGATGTAGGCTCAGATAGGTACTTTTTAATCATTCTAATCGGACCAGTTCACTCATCTGTACTTGATTAATGTATTTCAGGGTGTAGTAACTGGGGATAAAAGCTCTTGCGCTTCCCTGCAGTTTGCACAGTTGCGTTGTTTATTTATGGTTGCAGCATTGTGGTAAAGTCAGATGCTTTAACAGATGAGTCAATGATACTGTTGATGTAACTATAATGGTAATGACTAATGGAATAATGTTTATCAAGAAAGTTACCATCATTTTGATGGAATGATTTGTTGTATATTAACATCATTATGACCCTATAGCTATGTACTTCAGTGACCATTATTAGTTTGGTCAGGGACACTAAAACTGTCACTGTCAGGCTAATGAGGAGCAACATTAAGTAATGGAATATCATCTGCCTTCATTTCCTTCCTGCATGTTATTAGGTTATGGCCAGTTGGCATTAATCCTCCTTACTTAACTGTGCTTTAACAGCGAACAAGTAGTTCTAATTTCAAGCTTGTTAAAAGACAGAGAATATTAGATAATCTGAATTGACGTTCTAGGTATAATTTTTAGGTCTCAAAAAACTGAGAATTGAATCCATGAAAAGGTGAGAGACATATTTCATATCCAGCTAATGTGAAATTTGCCTCTCACTTCCTACAAATGGGAATGAATTTCTTTAAAAAATATATATATAATAAAAAGGCTTGGAGCTAGATCTGTAGTCAAATTTAACTAAGTATATTGTTATATAATTAATCAGATTGCATCGGGTAATAAACCTTACTAACATCAAAAATATACACTCACTGGCCACTTTATTAGGCACCTCTTCAACTGCTTGTTAATGCAAATATCTAATCAGTCAATAACGTGGCAGCAACTCGATGCATTTAGGCAGTTAGACATGCTCAAGAAGATCTGCTGAAGTTCAAACCAAGCCAATCAGAATGGGGAAGAAAGGTGATTTACGTGACTTAGAACATTGCATGGTTGTTAGATTTCATAAACTGCTGATCTACTGGGATTTTCACGCCATCTCTAGGGTTTACAGAGAATGGTCCGAAAAATATAATATATCCAGTGAGTGGCAGTTCTCTGGGCGAAAATGCCTTGTTGATGGCAGAGATCAGAGGAGAATGGAAAGACTGGTTTGAGCTGATAGAAAGGCAACAGTAACTGAAATAACCACTCGCCACAACCAAGGTATGCGGAAGAGCATCACAACACGTTGAAACTTGAAGCTGATGGTCTACAGCAGCAGAAGACCACACCGGGAAGACACTCCTGTCCGCTAAGAACAGGAAACTGAGGCTACAATTTGCACAGGCTCACCAAAATTGGACAATAGAAGATTGGAAAAAAGTTGCCTGTTCTGATAGGTCTCAGTTTCTGCTGCAACATTCAGATGGTAGGGTCAGAATTTGGCGTAAAAAACATGAAAGCATGGATCCATCCTGCCTTCAATGGTTCAGGCTGGTGGTGGTGGTGTAATGGTTTGGGGGATATTTTCTTGGCACACTTAGGCTCCTTAGTACCAACTGAGCATTGTTTAAATGCCACAGTCTACCTGAGTATTGTTGCTGGCTATGTCCATCCCTTTCTGACCACAGTGTACCCATCTACTAATGGCTACTTCCGGCAGGATAACGCGCCATGTCACAAAACTCACATCATCTCAAACTGGTTTCTTGAACATGACAATGAGTTCACTGTACTCAAATGGCCTCCACAGTCCCCAGATCTCAATCCAATAGAGTACTTTTGGGATGGGATATTTGTATCATGGATGTGCAGCCGACAAATCTGCAGCAACTGCGTGATGCTATTATGTCAATATGGACCATAATCTCTGAGGAATGTTTCCAGCACTTTGTTGAATCTATGCCATGAAGAATTAAGGCACTTCTGAAAGCAAAAGGGGGTCCAACCCGGTACTAGCAAGGTGTACCTAATAAAGTGGCCGGTGAGTGATATATATTGTTTTTCTGAGTAGTATTTTCTACGGTGTTTTCCATTTTTGTCAGCATAATGTCTGCCCTTTCATATCCCCTGCCTGAAGAATGTAGATTGGGTCATTTTGACAGTGGAATGCGGAGGTAGTTTGATTTATCCAAAATGTAGACGTGTCATTGGGGCTCTAGTTGGGGAGCTGTGTGAGTTGGGGAAAAGGGTGTAAATAGAGACTGCAGCAGCCCATCACTTTGAATTTGCACCCCTCCCAGGTGGCACCGAGTCTGGACTCACTGTGTCAGATGTGTGGTGCTACATGTCCCTGCTCGATAATTGGAACCTGGTGTCCCGCATGACGGTCCCTCGATGTCGGCATAACAGCCTGGTTTATGACGGGAAGCTGTACACCATAGGAGGACTCGGTGTTGCAGGAAACCTGGATCACGTGGAAAGGTAAACCCTTACTTAATTACAGCTCATCTTATGTAGCGATCAGGAATGTTTATACACAGTGTGCCTGGCAAATTGTCTTTCAATTGCAGATTGAAAGGCAAGAGGACCAGGCAATGAGCACATTGTGTAAATTCAAATGTCAAATTCAATGTCACTGCTGAAGCTGATTTTTAATATTATATTTCATATTTAATAAAGTGTTTCCCCAAAAAACCTCACTGCCAAGGCCATACTACATACTGCCAAGTCCAAATACATAGTGGATGTATTAAAAATATAAAATATGCTTAGAGAAATATATTAGGAATAATATTAAAAGGTTTGGCATTTCAAAAACAAACGTCTTTTTATAGTTTGCTGACTATAACAACATTTTAGTATAGCAGGGTTTAAATTCAGCCAGAGAATTAATCCATCTTGGCCCTTCTTTGCTCCTATACCTTAATCGTACAGTAATACAGTAATGTTATGGTGTTAAAACTTTTGCTCTTCTGCCACGTTTACAAATATTTAATTAAAATAAAAAATGTTTGTAAACACCAACGTTAACTTTATGCTTTTCGAACATGTTTTAAATTACTGTTATTTTTTTTAATTTACAAAATGAACTGTGACTTGCTAATTTACCTATTCTAGCTAGCTAGTCCATCATTTCTTTTTATTGCGCTAACGTTACATTTGACGTAAGTTAGCAACTGAGCAAAATTGTGAGGAAAAGAAAGTGTGGGAAAAATATATATATATATATTATAGAAAATGGATTTCTTTTATTTATTTAGAGTTATTGGAGCCCTGACTACGACCCACAAAAATATCTGGCAAAATTCAGTGTGAAAAATGCCAGGGGGGAGAAATACGTAATGTTTTCACGTTACTCTAGTTTTAATGTTTCCTATACCATTGCGTTTAAATTTGCCTGGTATATGAGAGTCATTATACATTATACTGGTCCAAGGAACAGAAGAGCAGCATGTAACTGCTCCCCTGGTAGCTTCAAGAGACAGTTTGTCACGCATGAGATATTTTAATATTTGGTCATCATAAAAACATTTACTGTGTGTAATTTTTTCCCCCAGCTTTGTGGTACATTTCTCCACACGAGGGTTTGTATTGCGGTATCATAGCGATCCTCCATCGTATCTCTGAATATTTATAGTGAAGGGCCTGTATCACTTTTAATGCTGGAGCTATTTGATTTGCTTGAGTCGGAAAGTGATTGACATTGCGGTGTGAGGTTTCTTGTTGACTGTGGTCTGTTTTGCAGTCAAGGTTGCTGAGAGAGCCCCGCAGTTCTGGCCTCCCCAATAGACTCCCCATTTGTTTGCCCGCCATCCATCTTTCTTTTCAGTTTCATGCTCCTAACCATGAAATCTCTCTCATTTAGAATTATGTCCTCAATCAGTTTCTTTTTCAAGGTCGGTATACAGCGCCCCTCCGGAGGCTCTCCAGTAATTTCAATCAACAAATCAATCAGCCGACTATGATCGGAATTGTATCACCTCAGAGAGGCTGGGCTTCATCTGGGATATAATTTTTACGTTTCATGTTTTACAATTTTGTTTACGTGTTTATTTGCCAATGTTTTTCCATTTTGCCCATAACAATGATAAGAATAACGGAATGGGATTTGTAGATGGTGTGAAATGCTACATAGAAAATGTCGAGTGAGAGTCTAGACTGAGTCAAGCAGACATAACAATACAGGGGAATGAGGCAATCATCATCATCATCATCATTATTTGTATTGTAAGAAATATTTAGTGTGTGTATATATATATATATATATATTTTTTTTTTTTTTTTTTTTTGCCTGCTGTCAATTGAGTAGTGTTGGTAGTGTTGAACAGAGTGAACAGACGGGATGCATAGTAAACAAAGGGACATTTATTAATATTTTCTGACGATAATGTTAAAAAGTAAACATGAGGTAACGCTACTATTGATGATTATTTTTGCTGCAATTTGTTGTTATTCTTTTTATTCTTCTTCCAGATAACTATAAAAATGGAATGGCTGGTTTTGGCAACCTATAGGATGCAAGCAAGCAAGCAAGACTGAAACTGGCATATAATGGGCTTCCTCTAGTAGAGGTCTTACTGAAATACTTTTTACTGTGCATGTGATGGAGTTATAATACGGTTTATGTTCAGGGAAACTGCCCGAAGTCACACATGCATTAGTCCATTCTTAAAGAGTTCTGCATTTTCAATGCTCATCATTTCTGCAGGGCGAGATGGTCCATCTGCTGTCAGCTGGTACCTGACTGAGCACATTAAAATGAGCTCACACCCATGCGTACTAAATTGATATTGGTTTGCAACCATCTCCTTATTCAACTCACTTGATATTTAGAAAAATTTGTGGAAAACTATATGCATGTCTGTTTAAAAAGAAAACATGTATGAGAAAAGTATTTTCTAGCCAAAATAAATTGTTTCTATGTCCTCTATAAGGAGCTCCTAATTACTTTATCTAGTACTGTAAATGCATCCTATTGCTCCTAACTGATTTTAAATATGTTTTTCCCCTCTGTCTAGATGCATTTCTTTTGCACGTTTAATACAGAATCTTAATCTATGAAACACAATTCAGGATATACTCTGAGGATCTGAAATATTGTATGGTATCTTCATTGACATGGTTTTTTGTTTTGGTTTAGCAAAACTAGTCTGCTTCCTTGAGACGTTTGTATCAGGATATAGGAAAGACGGAAATACCAAATGCTGTCCTGTTTATCCAACCCTTACATTTCATTTGCCTCTGCGGTGATGGAGAAGGGTATATTACATTTAAGAGGAGTAATAATACTTGAAATATTTGACTTGATTTGTATAACTGTGCATAAGTAAAATAAAAACAGTTGCATGGTTCACTGCTTCTAAGGATTAGACCTGTAACACAAAGGTTGGAAATCTAGTCATTAGAGATCAATGACATGGGGAGCATGTTTCTAAATAAAAAATATTTTCTTCAATGTTGATATGCACCAGAGAGACATTGTTTTGTGGAAAAGTATAATTTTTCTTAGAAAATCAGAGATCTTGAATTTCTGAGCCCACTCAAATTAACTTTGTAAGCTGTGTTCATGTGCACAGATTCTTAATGAAGCTTGTTATACTACTACAATAATTAACAATCAATTGCACGTACTGTAGATTGATATCTGAGACCTTTGTTTGGGAAAACACAAACATGGTCTACCTTTAGATGAAGCTCTGCATTTTTTCTTCACTCTAAATCTATAATAAGTTCAGTTGATGCACCTATTTAGAGTTGATATAATAACATACAGGAATGCAACTTTTGATTCATATTTTAGAATTTATTTTAGTAGTATCTGAATGGTGCATTTCAGTTACATAACATTTATTTATGTCATTTCAGTCTGATGTCTGAGTTTAAGCATATTTATTGGAATGCAGCATACCCTGATCACATATATACCGTTAATATACTCGTTTGTCACACTTTAAATAAATAATCCGGTGCATGTTACATGTTTAGGAACTACCAGCACAAATTTGGACTGGCAAATGTTTTGTGCTACTGTAATCATTACATTAAAAAGACAATAATACAATTGCTAAAAGGCACTAAACTAAAATTCAATTATAAGCTCCTAACACACACCTAATTACTGTAGACTAATGTAATTGCTATGTGATGCTCTCGGAAGCAAAATCCTTTTGAGTCTTTCACAAATTGGGCTCTGAAATGTAAAATACATTTAGATTTAAAGTAGATACATGCAAAACAAAGCTGTTTTGTGGGTTGTTCTGAGTTGACAACCGAGTCACGACAATGACTAATTGAGAGTAGTTTATTTATAAAAATAAAAAAAACTTTAGCTCACCTGATTGTGCCTGCTACCTGCCATCACATTGTTTGTGGATTAATTAAAGTATTCCCTCTAAAAAATAGTTTGGACACCTTAAAATACACATTATTCTACACAAGAAGCCCCCTGTGGACACATTTAGTAAATGAACACTGCTGTAACTAATGGCTCCTCTCAGAGTCTTTGCTCAGCTGTTATATTGTATAACCTCTCAGTATAATGAAATCTTCTGACAGTAATCTCAGCCATTGTCTAATTCTGGAAGATGCTGTCAGGACTTTCAATGCTCCTATGAAATCCATTTCCACAATGGCACGTCTTTCAGACCTTTCAACTGTCTCAGCCGTCTGGTGGGCAACAGTAGGGAACGATATGGGGGGAAAAAAACTGGTGACTAAAAAACGAAAGCCTTCAAGTTCTATCCCAATTAACCATGTAAATGAATCATACAGCTCTACCTTGGGGGAGCAGATACACAGCGATACTGTGGTTTCGGAGAAGCACATTCCTGCTGCCACATGCTGTGTACTTGCGCCCCACTGTGCTAATCCAGCACTCCACGGGATTAAGGACTTTTAAAACTTGACTACCTGCTGTGCCTTCATGACACTGCCTACTTCTTTCCTTACTTTTTCAGTGTTTTTTTTTATTTTTTGTGGTTGGCAGTTTCTTTTTAAGGTGAGGAAATTTTAATGAAACGGTCAAGACAGTCTAAACCACTAGAAAGATCTCCTAATTATAAGCAAATTTCCTGGGACTGTTTAAGTCATTTTCTCCCTGTATCACTCTCATTGTCTATCTGTTTTGTTGCAGTTCTGTCATAGTGTGGAAGGTGGTTTTAAAAAATGAAAAAGATATTAATTCTTTAAAAAAAAACTGAATCACCCGCCATGTCAACAAAAATCATGTATTATGCGATGAGCAAACATGAAATCAAAGTCACTGGTGTTAGAAATGTTAAGATATTACCTTGAGCCATAGCAGAAACTATGCCAAACCATAGGTTTTTCTTCAGGTAAAAACAAAGAGGGGATTTCCGCAATGGCACCACACAAGTCTATTGATAACTGCGTTTTTCAGGAGAGGGTTGAGTTTTAAATGGGAATGCTGGTAAATCTAGAAAAAATCACGCTAGAAACTTGACCAGACTTGCTCAGCAGTGGTTTATGTTCAGCATCCAAGCAACCGTATTTAATTATAGGATTGAGAGAGGAGCCCCTTTCCATTTTCATTTTCTTGAATGATACAAAGTGGGAAATTGGTCTCCCTTCAACATCAACCAATAAAATTAAGATCTCTTACAAAGGAGTCTGCATTAGGATAATCTGTAACAAGTGGGAAATCCTATTTCTTCAGGGCCATATAGTCTCCTAGTTTGAATTTTGAAGGGAAATAGCCTTATCTGGTGTGCTTGTTGTAAATATGAAAGTAAACATAACCAGATTTACCTTTCAAAGGGCTATGTTTTGACATTGAGGACAATAAGTATTACATTTGTTCTCACAGATAATTAGCTAGCATAGCTAGGCTTGTGAGTAAGAGTAACATAGCACAGGTGTATGTAGACATGCGACTATAAAATCTGTTTCTGTTTTGATAACAAATTTTGATAAATTTATTGAAATAAATGCTTAGATTTAGTTTTGTGTTTGTTTGTTTTCATCTGTTGAGTGTATGCATAAGTGTGTGTTTTGGGCTGCTGGATTTTGTCAGTAGCACTATCTCTTAGTTATAATATTGAAGTTCATCACTTGAAGTAAACCTGATGTAGTGAGTCTGTCACATTCTGCTTCCCATCTCTCATCTTCCGTCATCAAACAGGTAATCTGACCAGCCAATCTGTTGCTCCCTATAGGCCTTTTACCATGATTAAATTTTCTCTGAATGTGGATTTGGAATCTGGGTCACAGAGCCCTTAATCTCTTGTCTGACACTCGGTTGCACAGTCATTTCAGTTCTGACCTGCAAATATCTCCTGTAGGATGTGGTGAGGGATATACATTTTTATATGGCTACACCAATAATACATACTCGTTAATGTTACTATTATGTGTTAGATTCTTAAGCCAGGAAAATGTTGTTAATAATTTGGCCTCAATAATATATGGGCCAAATTAATGGGTCATATGAATAGTTATTTACTGTTGGAATAATTACATAAAGTTACTTACACATATGTTGTAATGAAAACATCTCTAGAGGGGGACTGCAATTGTAGACTTAAGGAAGGTATTTTCTTCTGTGAATTGCTCTAGTAAATATACAAATGTAATTATGGAAAAAAGGTGTCAAATTGTAGGAGCTGTAAAATGTAGCTCTGGATAACAACACTTAAAAGCAATTTAATAGTAATACAATTTACACTTAAAACTTTGCAATTGTAAACTGAAATTTAAACTGATTTACAAGACTTAAGGGGAACGGTTGGTTTCCATGTTGAAACCAAAATTAACACAGTTTGATATCCCCATATTTAAATGGTTTAATTTCAGAAAGCAGTAAATCTACAAATAAAGACCTTTAACATACACCCTTAGGAAAAAAATGTTAAATGCTTTGTTTTGTTTGTTTTGTAATATACTAATTTATACATGTTGCGTGATTGCACAACTTAGCTCCGATATGTTTCAATATATATATCTCTCTATGGAGTTATTAGGAGCTATAGTGCTTATAAAATTTTGAAGGCTGTACATTTTTTAATGCATAGATTTTTCTCTTAAATATACTGTAAATGTAGTATTTTGTGCATGAATGAAGCCAGAAGCGCAGATGTGGTTTTTGTGTAATTAAATTATTAACAACAAAATCCAAATGAGTTTGGTAAAGTAGTTTTCTTTAATTTAAGCCTTTATTTCATTTATGTTTTGTTTTTTTAAATTATACTTTTATAATATACTTATTTTATGTATTTTGACATGGTACATTTGCAATAATAATGTATTTTTTGTTTTTAAATTATTTTTATAATTTAGGTCTAAATCCAATATTGTATTTTAGATCCACTTTCTGTACAGCCTGGGTTGCGAGTTCCAGATCTGTGTATGATTGTGACTGCAAATCTACTAGCACTGAACACTGGGAATGAATATGAGTGGCAGCTCCTCTACACACACCTATCTCTAACGTTTAATAACAGAGAGATTTATGTCGCCTGTGTTTAATTACAGTCGGCAAATCTGCGTCTCTCATGCTCATCCATTAAAAACACAATTTGCATTCTGCCACTGTAAACTCGCCCAGTACTGGCAGGCTCTGTAGAGTATCATTAATTGTTTTACTGCTTTTATCCCAATAGTTGGTTTTCATACTGACTGAGGCAGCTGGCATTATAGATGTTATTTCCAAATGTAAAGAAATCTGTTAGGTTTCATATTCCCAAAATATATAATTTTTAGGGAGCAGATGATCAGATGTCTTTGCCTCCTTGTTATAACATGACCATTTATTATGGAGAATTTCTAAAATGCAATGAATTTATGGGCTTGTAAATCCAAATTCTTAATTTTCTTCATTATAAACTATAAAGTTTTTTCTCTGTATAATGGTACCGCTGTTACATGTGTTCTTAGTCATGATGTTTAAATTAACAAATATGACCAATAGTGAGTTGATGAAGTACTTTTGGCATGATCCATACATTCGATCAAATGTTATGTGTTATGCATTAATTTCCTAATATATAACTAAATGTTATGTGTTGTTTTAAAATGATTGAGGGCTGTGCTGTAAATAGGAATTTTTCCGCTCTGGTTTACACTATATCTGAGTTACTTCCTAAATATCTACCGTAAAAATAAAAAAATCCTCCTTGAATTGCAATGCATTATAATATAATGTATGATTGTGAGTAAAGTAAAAATATGCTCCATAATATTTTCTGGTTTCAAGTTAAATATTGTCTAAATAAACATTTCCTTTTTTGCCAGTGACTAAAATTGTCCACCCTTTTGTTTCAGGTACGATACCATCACGAACCAGTGGGAGACCGTGTCCCCGCTGCCCAAGCCAGTGCACTCTGCTGCAGCAACAGTGTGTGGAGGGAAGATCTATGTGTTCGGTGGTGTGAACGAGGCTGGCCGCTCAGCAGGCGTGCTGCAGTCCTACGTACCTCAGACCAACTCCTGGAGCTTCATCGAGTCCCCGATGATTGGTAAGAACATTTGATGTTCCATCAAACCCATACAGTGTGCATTAGCCTTCATGCTTAGTTTTGCCACGGTTCGAGTTAACTGTTTTGACATTAAACACGCCCTATTATTACTTTGAGCCCTATTTATTCATGGAGAGGTATGGAGTAGTGTTTATTAGATATGTTCTGTCTTCTCTTGGTGATCTTTGTAGTAAAATACTGTGTTTTCACTCGCTCTCCTCTCTGAATTTCATCTCTGACTTTAATGTTCCGTTCAGCTATAGGTTAAAACAAAGTTCTCCATTACAATAAAAAAACATCATGAATAATACAATGTAAAACGCTGTACAAAATACACATCAAAACAAAACGCCACTAAAAAGTAAAAAAACTAATATTTACCGTGCAGTTTGCAAATGTCAAAAATGTAAATAAAAAAATTCTGTAAAGGGAAGATACTTTCTAAATATATAAAAATTACCATAAAGGGGAGTAAATAGTAAAAAACTCAAATCAAACACCAAAAAAAAATCTATATTTGGTGTGACCACACATTGCCTTTAAAATTGCATCAATTTTCTTAGGTACACTGCTGTGCAGTTTTATAAGAAATAAGAAGAAGGTAGATTGTTCCAAGCATCTTGGAGAACTTTCCACTGTTGATTTACTATAGAGGTTCACATTTCATTGGAAACATTTTAATCACTCCATTTTCTGATTCCGTTTTCGTAATTAACTAATTAATTCCTGCCAAAATTCCTTCCCAAAACATAGCATTTGGGATGTTTTTGGTATGTTTTTTGTTACACCAGCAGAGTTTAAGCTACACCAGAGATTTTTAGTGACAGGACAGAAGCTCCCTATATGAGATGTGAACTGTTTACTCAACAATAATCTACTGTGAGCAGTTCCTACTGACAGGAAATCTGTCTTTGCAGACCTATGGGAGGTAAACACTGTACTGAAGGTAGATTTTGCACTTGGAGATTGATTGAAAACACTTACACTTGCAATTTAAATAGCAGTGCGAGCATGTGAGGATTCGAGCAAAAAGCTGATTACAGGGTACTTTCATCAACCACAAGTAAATTGCCTAATATCTGACTGCCATTCTGGAAGCCTGCATTCAGCAGTCGGTTTAATACACACTGTGCACTGAATCATTGTGCTCATTGCTACTGTAATGGCACCATCTGATTGGAAAATGTGTACATCCAAAGTCATAAAACATCCTACTTTCAAAATTATTGCATAGAAGTTCTTTTTCAATAACTTGATTAGAAGAAATACATTGACATTTACAATTCAAAATATTGTTGAACCGATTATTTAAATGGAGATTTGGGATGTAACATGGATTTGGGATGTAACGTGTCTGGTTAAATATTATTGTGCTGACCAGATTGAGCCCTTTCTTTGACCTAAACTCATGTTTCACAGTAGATAAATAATCCGGTAGTTTGTGTGTGTGTGCGTACATGCGTGTGTCATTGGCTTTTCATAAATCGAATTAAGAGTTATAGACACCCCATTCGCCTTAGGGCGACTTTTCATCCATCAAACTTATTAAAGGCCATTGAGGTCCCTGCTCTCTGCAAGTAAGCAGATGTGTATACAAGACATGTAGACAGGCCAGAGTTTAGTGTACATACAGGAGTCTTGTTTACTACTCTCCTCATACGTTGCTCAGGACAGGTTGACACTGCACCACCCAGCAGGGTGCGTGGTGCATGCAGAGCCAGACTCGGGCCCCCACCCCCTCCCCACCCCCCCATAATTACACTGCACACAAGTGGCTAAAATGCCAATGATGCGTGCATTCAGTAAGAGTGTTTACACCAGAGACAATTAATTTTGTCTTTTTTGTCAATTTATTACACTGTCTTTATCAGTGGTTCATCGGCACATTTCAGTAGGGATGGGGTCCTGAACCCTAGTTCCACCTCCCTGACCATTTCCCTGGTCTTTACAAGTCAATGTGGATTAGGGAACAGTGGAAGGATAGAATATATACCCAGAGAAGTATTTCAATATGAATTTAATTTTATGTACCTTGTGAGGAGTAGCCAGATAAAAAATGAATTACCGGAGTGACATACAGGAGTACTGTTTTGTAGGCAGCATCGCTTATCAATAAAAAAATAGAGTGAGAGAGAGAAAGAAACGACAGAAAAATTATGCTAAATGCATAAACTTTTTTTTCATGTCTGGAAATTTAGATGGATGACAAACATCCTTGGTTTGTTTTGTTTGTCAATAGCTGTTGTTGCTTTCTGAGAGCTGTGTGGATATCTAAAAGGCACTAAGGAAAGTAACTATTTGGCTTTGTTTATTTTTTATGTGCAATTTGTCGCTTGAAGTGCTATTTAGAGTAGCAGAATGTCAATAAAAATATTTTCCATCCTTTGTTAAGGCTATTCTAAAACATGAATGCAAAAGCACAAATGTAGACAAGAAGCTTAATTATTGTTATATGTCATAAATAAGCCAGTTACCAATTCTGCCTGCTTTTATTTGCAAAGGATGATTCTCTAAATTATGTGTGGGCATGCTGCCAAATTAGAGAGGTGAAAAAATGGGTAATAAACTTGTGGGTAATAAACTGTTTCTGCTACACACATTTCCATATCAGCATCTGATATCTTAAATCTTATATTGATGTCCATAACTCTTCTGCATAAATAAAAATGCAGACTCATCAGCAATAATTTTGGATTATATTGTGTTTTTTTTTGTTTTTTTTTTGTGTTTTTTTTTTTTTTAATTTCTCAGGATTTGATGTTTACTATCGCTCTGGGAGTCATTTTCTCAGAAATGAATTTAACTAGGGCTGTGACATGCTACTTTAGTTACACTACTGGGTGTATTCATTACTGCATGCTGTGAATTAGAATGTTTTTATTTTCCTTATGAATAATGCTGCCCAGCCCACAATGCTCATCACAGAATCGTCATTATCTCTATTCAATTCTGTATGCAGGGCAATACCAAGATATAGAACAGTTCTATTGAAAGATATTCATTGTATACTATTTTCATAGACTGATTCTGAAGTCAGTAAATCAATCCAATCAATATGGTTTTAGTGGTGAAACTGTACACTCGCTGTCTTTGAAATATCAATTCCCAACCAGAAAAAACCTAAATACTAGAGCTGCACAAAATAGTTTAAAGTTGGTTTTGAGACCTTATATCCTGATGACTCTAGATTGGGTTGCCTTACAAACCATTTTTTTCACAACACATAGTAGCAATCTTGCTGGCCAGTAGCAACGGTTCCCGTGGCCTTTTTTTTATGGACACTGGGAGATTCAGATTTGAATTAAAGTATAGCCATAACTTGTGAAGCTCAATGGCTCTTTTTCTTTTCTTTTCTGGGAGTTCCTCTGCCTTTACAATGTTAGTAGATGTTGCTGAAGAATTTATTTGCTTCTATGTTCCTACTTCCTTTAATACCCCATGGAAACAGGAACCTAATGATAGCCTCTAGAAAGTTCCAGGAGCTTTATGCGAATCTCCAGACAATAGAAATATGATTACTTCTGCATTGTTTTGCTTTTAAATACGCAATGATTTGAATATAGTGTCATCTAATGTTTGCTAAGCTTGAGTTTTCTTTATTTTTGCCATATTGTACTGCATCACGTGTGCAATAGCCACTTCTCAATTCATGTCACAGTGCTTTTCAATGAGTGAGTTTCTTTTTTTTTTAAACTAGTTTGAGTTCTATCTTAAGTTAAGGTGAGAGGATTTTTCGGAAGCCTGCCCAGTGAAGTTTTCAGCATATTGGTTAGATGCTTCAGCATTGGGGTTAGTTGCTTCAGAATAAGGGGTAGATGCATAGGCAAAGGGGTTAGATGCTTCAGAATAGGGGTTACATGCTTCAGCACAGGGGTTAGATTTGTCAGCAATGGGGTTAGATTTGTCAGCATACGGGTTAGATGCCTCAGCATGAGGGTGTTTTACGCATTTTTGCAGACTGTCTGGTAATGTTATTTAATATTATTTACTGATTCTGCTGACGAAAAATATTTTTTCAAAGCTTCCATGTATTGAAAAATTACCAAAAACATAATTAGATACGTCCCACAATAGAAAAAAGGACAAACTTCTATGTAAGGAAACTGAATAAAACAATTTTTTTTTTTTTTTTCTTTACTTTGAATAGATAACAAGTACGCTCCCGCTGTCAGCCTTAATGGCTTCATCTTCATCCTGGGTGGAGCCTATGCCAGAGCCACCACTATCTATGACCCCGACAAGGGCAACATCAAAGCAGGGCCCAACATGAACCACTCCAGGCAATTCTGCAGGTAGGTCGCTGTCACTGAAAATCCGAGTTCTGACTAAGATATCATTACATCCCATAATTTGCTTAGCAGATGCTCTTATCCAATTTTACGCTCATCCGCTTTTCCTTGCTAAGCTATATGTATATCAGAGAATTAAAAAAAACATTCTTATAGTGAAGCCATACATTATAATATGCCGTATATCCACTAAAGTTAATTGAAACAATAAATATCAGAGTAAAAACCTTTATCTAGAATACTGGGTATGTATAATGGGAACAATGTAAAGTTTAGTGTAAAAGTCTGTTAATTAAATCAAAATTTTAGTATAATGCTAATCACACTTTACATAATTGTATTTAATAGCTTTTTGTTTTCTTTAATAAAAGAAATAAGATTTGAAATACAATTTTATTAAATGTCATTAGCGGGTT
This sequence comes from Hiodon alosoides, assembly GCA_025775065.1. Taxonomy (NCBI): domain Eukaryota; kingdom Metazoa; phylum Chordata; class Actinopteri; order Hiodontiformes; family Hiodontidae; genus Hiodon; species Hiodon alosoides. Next base: position 2,358,550 of record JAOYSI010000005.1, on the reverse strand, counting down.
GTCAAGGTTTTTATTTGGTTCCAGTCTTGGTGTGATAAACAATTAATATTTTAACAGTTGTTAAAAGCTGTAGAATTTATACTAAAAACTAAATTTTAAAGTACCTAAAAAAACTCAAGTTTCTAGAATGGTTAGTATGAAACGGATTTAGGATAGTGGGATGAGAAGCAGAAGAAAGGCAAATGTTTTTGAATTATTTACAAATTATGTTGGTGTTCAATTTATTCAGAATATTGGTCGGTTTATAGAGGAAAAAGTTTATAAAAATATAAATAATCTGACTCTTTAAGATGTGTAGAAAGCCTGAAAAATGAATAGACTTAAGATGAAAATTACAAACTTGTCATTATGAAAAGGAGTTTTAAACCCAAAGGAGCTGCAGGGTGGAGCCAATGGAGGTAACTGGGCAGATAATTTTCTTTGTAGGATCACATGTGGTAGTGCCGCAAGCATCTGTCAAAACTGTCTTTATGTATTTTCCTTCTAGTGCTGTTATCCTGGACGGTAAGATATATGCCACCGGTGGGATCGTCAGCAGCGAGGGGCCAGCCTTGGGGAACATGGAGACCTTTGACCCCTGCTCTAACATCTGGACACTCCTGCAGAATATGCCTTGTCCACTGTTCAGGCATGGCTGTGTTGTCATCAAGAAGTATATCCAGAGTGGCTGACCTGACCAAACTTGAGTCTCTGTACCAGCCCGGATTAGCAGCTCTGACATCAAAGGCCACAACAGGCTCGCAGGTCATCCCCTGCCATCAATCTGTTTTGGAATGTAGACATTAATCTTAACCGTTTGGTGAAGCCAGGACCCAATGCCTCAGCTATGTAACATAGTGTAACTTACCCCACCATACGGTGGTGTCACTAGATGTTTGTAGTGGCACTAGTCGCAATACTAGTTTAATTTAAATGTGGTGATTTTTCTTCACTGTGGTATATCTCTACAAATAATCTTCCTTTTATTTTGTTTTCCTTGGAAGGTTTTTTTTTCACCTCAAGCTGATTTTTTTCTGTGAAGGAGAAGTTGGTAGCCAAGTTAAAAAAAAAAAAAAGAAGACCGTCACCAGCTTCTTGGTCTTTATTATTTTACATTTTATTTATCAGGGTGGAGTTTTTACTGATTTTGTTCGATTCCCAGGCAGGCGATATATTAATGCCTCATCCCTCCATATTTAAATGAGGCAGCGTGTGCAAAACAAATCCTCAGATTAGTTTTAACACTATGTGGCAGTGTCACAGCAGAGAGAGTGCCTGATTTCCAGAACACATCTGTCAACAAACATTCCTTTTCACAGCGTGAGCAATGCTGATGGAGAGGCTCAGTCCCTTTCTGGGTCAGGGATGCTGTTCAGCACAGTAACTTCACGGAACGCCACCAGCTGCTCGGTGTGAAAGGACCCGGGAGGGCGCATCTCAACTGGATTTGGGATGTAACTCTAAGGGTTGGTAACAGACTATGAAACTAATACGGAGCCATTTCTCTTCTACCCAACCAAAGCACAAAGAATTTGAAGTTTTGGGGATTGACGCATTTCGTATAGTTTTGTTTATCGTTTGTTTTCTTTTCATTTGTTTTTCTTTCCTCTTTTAATTTCTTTCTGAACTAGTGAGGAAATGTTGCTGGGAAGGAATTGACCATTATGTAAATTAGGGGAAAAATGTTTATTTTAAAAACTGAAAGTGATGTATAAATGTTTTTAGAAAAATGGATAGGCGGACAATGTCTGTAAATCTGTATCAAATAAAAAAGAAAAAAAAATACTAATACTAATTCTATAACATAATGCCTACAATCTGAACGAGTTATTTCTTGTTCCCATACCAGAGGCCATCCGTTACAAATTACTTTTGAATTAAAAAAATACTTTTATATGGCAATATGTCCATACAATTAGCAGATATACATAATTGTGGATAGTACATGATTCAACAAAGATTTAACCAGTAACAAATCCTATCTTTCATATGCATTGGTTTCCATGTCCTATAAAAGCTCACCATTCATGGGTACCCGGGGTCACAGAACATAAACCATCTAGCACCCAGACCGATTTATTTAGCACTTCTGTCATAAACAAAGTAATGAGATGCTTTAATTGATCTCTTAAAGATCAACTGTCGATATCCCAAGCTTCTTCAGGTTTTAGGTCAGCGAAGTCTCAAATGGCTGTCAATTTCTTCTAAAGCCAAAACGTATTTAACTCGTTATTAATATAATAAGTGCACATTTAATTAAAAACAATCTTAATGATGGACATACATATTTTTATGTTTTAGCGAGTGTTAATGCTCTATAAGCTACGGTCATTAAAAAATACATGCAAGGGTATTTAAATATTATGCACCATGTCACCTGTATGCATCAAATTTAAGAGCAGTGTAGAATTCAGTCCACTGTGGTTTCAGCTTGCTGTGCTTGGTAAAATGCCTGTTTTTGGATGCAAGGTCAGAAATATGGGATTATGCATATGGAATAGGGGAACTCCAGGAGGCATCTTCATAATGTTACCTTAGAAGGTATAAAATCCAAATTTTAACTAAACTCAAATATAGGTTTTTGAAATGTGACTACACATTTTTTTAATCATACATAGGCAAACCAAAATAATACCTGTGAATAAAACAGCTGCCTTAAATAAAAGGCATGCAATACAATAAAAAATAATGCATAACCATTTAAATAATTTTATTCTAATATCTGAATAACAATAAAAAAATATCCACTTAACTCTTATTGTATAGCGTATAAAATTAATAGTCAAACCTAAAATATTTTTAAAAAAATGATATTAGCTTACATATTACAAGAGGACATTAGATAATTGTAATAAATAATAAAAGTGATTATGTAGTCCACATTAACACAATTAATCCCGAACTCAAAATCTAAAACTCATACAAAAAAAAACACATTTCAGCAGCACAATGACCCAAAGCACAAAGCCGAAGATACACTGGAGTGGCCAAAGAACGACAATCAGAATGTCCTTGAGTGGCCCAATCAAAGCCTCGACACAGATGTCTACAAGAGATCCCCTACAAGGTCTACTTGAGAGACCTTGAGAAAAACTGCCTGAGATGCTTCCCCATTGTATTGACTCAATGAAGTTTACACTAACGCAATTGACAGTTTTCTGTGCAGTTTTTACTGACGTCTTACTTCTTTTAACCAAAATGTTTCGGATGAATATAAAATTTGGAATTGCCAACTGTCAAATCCAAGTCGCCTTCGAACCACCCGCCTCTTTTACACTGCGCGGGCTACACAGCCCTGGCGAGAGGTTTAGCACTAATTAGAGGACAACACTGCTAGATAGTAGGCGCCTGGGAAACTGACAGGAGACATTGGTTAGTGACAAGCTGAGAAAAACCCTATCGGTTTCAATCAATTTTTTCTAATAATCTAGCTGCAGTTTCCATAAATGCAACCAGCCAAATAGAAAAACATAAATTCTTTGCAATTTCTTAAGACCTACTCATCCTTACTGTAATCAATACAGGGTCTCATGGTTGTTGTTTTTGTTTTTTGCAATCAGAAGTTTTTCAAGGGATTGTACAATGAATTATCAATAATCCTTTGTTTTCGGCAGATCTTTCTCATGTCTGCAGAAATTAGGTCAGTTTCTTAGTCTATCCCTGAGGGAGCTGATTATCATGGGCTGCTATATATCCTTTGGAAACTGTGTTATCTGGATCTCAGTGGAAGTCAAACTGGAAATTACAGTTCCATAATCCAAGGAAATGGATAAAATGGATTCTGTCCAATTTTCAATTTTTAACAAATTTTTAACTAATCGACTAGGTGCAAAAGCAAATTATCATTTAAAAAAATGCATTACGATTAAATGAGAGTTTCCTTACAAATAATATGATCTTTCTATTTGTGATCTAGCTTGAAATATAACAATAATATACATGCAGTGAATAGTTTGTTTCAGTTACAATTTACAGGATAACCAATAATTAAGATATTTTTTTCCTTTGAGAGGGCAGACCTTTTTGAAAGGGATTAAGAGGGGGGAGTATTATTATTATTTTGACTATAAATAAGGGTGGGCAAACTTGGTCCCCGAAGCCCACTGTGCAGGTTTTTGTTCTTCCTTGCCTCTTAATTGTTTGATTGAAACCAATGTTTGGGTTAGAAAAGCTCTCACGTATTTTTCCCGGGCGTAAATCAGATGCTAATTGGGAGGTGGCTATGAAGAAGCAAACACTGCGGCCCTCAAGGAGCAGGATTGCCCACCCCTCTATAAAGTAATGAGACGGAATTTTGTGCGATTATAACAGGTTCATGTTGGAACATATTTAATCTCTCAGCAGGGGTAGCTTCAAGGTCACACACAAAAACTCTTGATGGCAGCTGCAGTGAACAGATGTGAATGTCGTTTTGGTGCGGCCGTAAAAAACGAGTAACTGTTTTTTTGAGGGAAAAACTCATATAAAACTGAAACACTTAAAAGATTTTTAAAGAAGGTGGAGGAGATTTCCATGATGACGCAGAAAACGGTCATCCAATCTCAGGTAAGATGTGCAGAAAGGCTCCTGGAATTTGTTTGTTCAGATGAACTGGGGAGTAATTGCGATGAATTTCAAAATGTTCATGAATAATTTATTGACAAACTAAAAATGTTTTTAGAATTATTATAACTTATTTTTCTGGTTTTTAGCTCTAAAGTACCAAAAGATCAATCAATCAGAAAAAGCAATAAACCCAAAGCAATGACACAACGTCTGTCTTTCTGCTTAATGATTTTTTTGTCATCGTCCAACCAATCGCAGGTTAATTATTCAGATGACAGATGTCTTGTGTGGTCTTTTAGGACGATTGAGTACTGAAAAGGGGGACCATTTAGCGCTAACCTTGCTTTTCCACACCTTCCTATCTTATAAATTCAAATAATTGTTTAGGAAAATTGATCAGATCATTCACTATTCAGTCACCTAATTTATATATTTTTTATTTTCTCTTGGAATTGCTAACATGTCTGGGTATGCATGGTTTTTACATTAAGACATACGAACATCAGTAATTATATCAAATATATTTTGAAATATACTGATGAAATTTATTTTTATTTTAGGTTTAAGCATGAGACAGATTCGATAATTACAGATTCATGTGGAAAATTTTTATGGGCTAACCCTGTTAAAATTAATGTAAATTTATGCTAAACAACATTGAAACACGTTTGTTTCGTGACTTGAGTTATGATATTGATATGCACCAAATGCTAGTTATATCACTAGTTGGTTTCACTGTTCTATTCCACGATTACAGTCTTTTTTTATGCAGCGCTGCTCATGAGGATTACCAGCAGGCATACAAATAGATTATTGTGATGTAGGTTATTCTAATCTTCTTATCTTCATTTTGGGCGTACATGATATCTAACCGATAGTTAGATATGATCTATATATAGTCAAGATCTGAATATTTTTGTGCCAAGGTTTGTGAAATTGTTTAAAAGTGAATTTTGACAATAGGGTCCAGTGTTTGTGCTTGCAGATCAGCTTTACATTTAGATCATGGCATCAAAAACCTATTCATTCTGATCTTAAAATACAACCTTGTAAAGACTAGTAAAATACATTGTAAAAAGAAAACACTGTAACTCACATGCATCCACTGGACTCTTATTAACTTGGAAGCTGATACTCAAAGGTCTACAGGGAATTTTGACTGCGAACAACTTCCAAAAATAAGTGACTAACCTCATGAGTTTGTTAAAACTCACCACAACATAGACCTTTGTTCCTCAAGAATGTTCCATAGGCATCACATTAAAGATTACAGTGCTGCTCGAAAGTTTGTGAACTCTTTAGAATCTTCTAATAACTATAATCTAAAACATCATCACATTTTCCTAAAAGTAGATAAAGAGAACCCAATTAAACAAATGAGACAAAAATATTATACTTGGTCATTTGTTTATTGAGGAATATTATCCAATATTACACACCTGTGAGTGGCAAAATTATGTGAACATTTGCTTTCAGTATCTGGTCTGACCCCTATATGTAATATTGGATCATTTTCCACAATAAATAAATGACCAAGTATAATATTTTTGTCTCATTTGTTTAATTGGATTCTCCTTACCTACTTTTAGGACTTCTGATGATGTTTTAGGTCATATTTATGCAGACATATAGAAAATTCTAAAGGGTTCACAAACTTTCAAGCACCACTGTATATTGTATAGATATGTACTTCAGATTACATAATAATCCTTAAGCATTGCATACTTGCAAGAGCCATTTGACCAAGTCTTACTCGTAATTAACTTTGCAATGCAGCGTCGGTGGCAGTCGTTTTTTTTTCCTTTTATAATTTATACATTGACAGTTCTTAAGAGAGACTAAGACCATAGTTACTGATGATTTGAGTTGCAGAATGGAGGTCTGGAGAATGACTCACCAGGGGGTTGAATCACAGTCAAGTTTTCCAAACAACTATAGTAGACAGGGCTTGGGTCGGCTCTGTGTTACAGAGGGAATTGGTCCAAGGTGGAAAAGATCCATTAGCCAGGTAAAAACATACTGGGAAAAAAAATACTGGTCCTCTTTGTCTAGAGCAGAGGTTTTTGCTAGAAACAGGTGGCCAATTTTTTAATGCTTAAGTTTTTTATTTAAGTATTCCATTCCTATTAATATACTTAACTTGACAGTTGTAAAAGACACCTAAAGGGAAATGTAGAACTTAAGGAACATAATGGCTGAATACATATATAATGATTGTGAAGAAGAAATGCATAAGTATAACATCTGTGACTTGATTACAGGGACATTACATTACGTAACAGGGAAATCTTTGCCCAAGATTTCCATAATCGTTTCTGAGCTATTGGAATGCTGTGTCAAACACATTGAGGCCCAGGATGTAGACTGATCTGCTAAGGCCTGCCAGCCTCTTATTTGTGCCACCTCCCTGTGGCAGTCTCTATGTGAACATTTGCTCAACGCCATTCACCCTCTTGGTCAGTCTGCAGCAGGCTGATGGTGGACCCTGTGATGGTCAGGGCCAAAAGGGATTTAATCACTGAAGTCAGTCTCTCAGGAGGTAGAGAATTCCCTGTATCAAGTAAGATTAAGGATATCTAACCCAGATCAGCTGTGTGAGTACAGGGAGGTACATGAAAAAATTGTTAAATACAACAGCTGATTTCATTATGAAAACAAAGGAAGAAATCACTTCCTAGACCCTTGGAAGGCTACAAGGGCTAACCAGTAAAACAAACCATTTTGTACACAAGACAATTTCTTTGACATAAAATCAAGTGCATTCAAACAGATTGTACTCGATTTTCAAGATTTGTTTTGACTTTTTTTTTGGACAATTGTAGGCCATCTGCCTCAAGAGATAATGTAGGTAGGGATTTACCTGTGCTTCCAGATTTTTTGTATATGGACCAACAGGAACACATGCCAACCACCACCTGGTCCCAGAGCCTGCCTAAGACTTATGTCTATGTGACAGATGACACAAAGAACCCAAAGCACAAAGCAACAGAAGTGTTTGCAAAGAAATTGGAGGCTCCAGATATAGATTGTCAAAGACTATAATGTTTGATGTTTCTGCTGGGAACTATAAAGGGCTGACTTGCTCCATTAAATGACAAGTGGGAACACTTATGTTTTAAATTAGGATATCCTATATGTTTCTGGGCCCTAGGAGAGCATCTAGTGGTACCCTTTTCAGGTAGGCCTCAGATTCAGGATACCTGAGGATGCCAAATCGATCCACTCCCAGCAGATTGCCATGGAAATGCAATGCCTGTAGGAAAAGAGAAACTAGAAATATAATCTTTATTTAATCTTATAATACCCGGTTGTTGTATTTGTAGACTATGAAGTACCTTAGGCATCTACATGTTTCTCACTATTTGAGCTTTTTTCAATAGCCGGCCATTGTAGGGTCCTTTTGAACTTTGGATGGAAAATTTGGATGGAAGTCATATGTGTAGCAGATGCGGGGAAAACTGGAAAATACTGGGAGGAGGCTAAGGAACACGCCAGAAGCCGAGAAGTTATGGTATGACCACAATGCTTGCAAAAGAAAGTTCCCTCTGGGGCAACAAGTACCATCTCCTTTCCAAACATCAAACTTCTTAACTTATCGGATCCTCTGGAACATATGAGCTGTGCCATTCTGATAAAAAGGCCTCAATAAAATGCCATTCATGAAAGGACTCAACAAATACTTGACAGCCAGAAGCAAGACCTCAAGACCGTGTTCTCAGAATATCTAGCTTTACATCCTTAGATGCCTGGCAAGACGAATCTCACTGCCTATACAATTCGGGTGAAAGACCCACCACCTCTCCACTAATGCGCAGAGTTACAGAAAGGCTCATGAAACAACTTAAGCAAATCCAAACGTTGCTGGCATCATTGAACCATTTGAAAGGGTATAGTCTAAAATCCTGGTTTCCCCCAAAAGACAAGTTACCCAAGAGTTTCCATTAACTTCAAAAAAAGTCAATTTCTTGTTTTAATGCCCTGGACAGATTACCTACTTGACAAACTTGGACATGCAACTAGTATCCCGATCATTGATCTTGGCAAGGGTAGATACCACAGGAGAGTTAATATGGTGACTACACGGTGTATTGCACTTGAACCCTTAAACTATAGCACTTTTGTACATCGCTCTGGATAAGAGCATCTGCTAAATGCCAAAAATTTTAAAACATAAATATCAAGCGACTATTCGGAACATACAATAAAGTTAAGCAATGATATGGACCACAATAACAAAGCGACTGGAGCATATCAAGTGCTCTGTTTGTCTGAAGGGAAAAAAGGTGTCTGATTCAGTTTGGTTGCATAGGAATGCTGTTAAATGAAGTCAGATACACGATCACCAGATTTGGCATAAGTGCTTCAGGAATTCTGGGTTCTTAAAGAGAAACAACCCATTAGTATTGGTTCATATTTCGCAATTGAAAGGAGAGTGCCATTTTAGAGACTAAGCTACCGTTCCACGGTTAAGTGCCACAAGAAGGTACATAGATAAGTGCTTCTTTGGGAGATATCAGAACCCTAGTTGTATAAGTTACAAAATCAACCTATTCCAGTAGTTATCTAAAGAACTGAACAACATTTTGAGCAAATTGATCAGTGGAAACCAATTACTTAAACATTAAGATCTTTGTTGCACTTAGTCTGTTGGCCTGGCAGTAGTTCAAAGGCCCTGGGATGAATACAAGATATCACTGAAGGTCGTCAACGATTCTATTCAGTGAAGATTTTAAAGGTACGGCTAAATCACTTGCCAATTAGCAGCATTAAAGAACAACATGTTACACTGCACCTGGGTCCTTTCAGACAAGCCACTGCTTGAGAGCTGCTCCCAGCCTTACATTTGCTTAGTATTGCATTAAACAGTATATATATGTAAAAGATGACTCACCACAAAACAGAATTTGCACCTTTATTCAAGTATGTCACAGCAGTTTACAGTAAATTACAGTAAATGTTTCAATTCAAACATAACTTACACTAAAGTAAAACATTTAAAGAGCAAAAGAGAATGTTAAATACAATTAGGAAAAACTAGAGAAAAGAAAGAAAAAAACATACCAAAATATGGCAGGCTACAATAAACCCAAAAAAAATGTATGTCAAAGGAAAGGAGAAAACTACCGTGTTATTTAAAAATGAAAAATATATAGATATATATCACTGAAAAATTTAGATCGAAAGACTGTTCATGAGATTATTGAAATTCTGCATACTGAAGAGATAAAACATACAAGAGATAAAAAGGAGATAGGAAATATTAAACTGTTGCAATTTGGAGCAAAACTTGAATTTGTCATTCAAAGAAACAACCATCTCATTTAGTGGTAGGAGAATCAGCCATAACGTGAAGGAAAATGTTTGAATCCCCGAATATTTGATTTTGAATTGAATGGAGAGTCTGCCCTGCATCTAGTAAAGGCGGGCATATACTTTCAAAGAACATTTGTTTGTGCACACAATGCCAACACAAATGCTTATGATTCTGCATTTTAATAACTTCTTCTAATTGTTTCTTTTTAATCAAACTACTGATGTAGGAACGGGTTATCCTTTCTTACACATAAAAAAGGGGGGGGGGGGGGGGGGCGCAAAATTACTTCACCACC
>JAOYSI010000005.1:2312095-2344361 GCA_025775065.1 Hiodon alosoides | reverse complement strand
AGTCCACACTTGCCCACTGTTCAGTCCACACTTGCCCACTGTTCAGTCCATACTTACCCACTGTTCAGTCCACACTTGCCCACTGTTCAGTCCACACTTGCCCACTGTTCAGTCCACACTTACCCATTGTTCTTTTGGTTTCCCTGTCTGGTAAAGGCATTTTTTTTTTTTACATTTTTTAAATTGAAAATGACATTTTCCCATTACTTTCTTCAGAAAGTCCAGCAGAATGGTATGAACTCTGGTGGTTCAATGTTTAATGGCAGTGGAAAAAGGCCTGTCAGCATTCCTTTGTTTTACATTCTGGGATTCCATGGAGATGGCTCTCGTTTCAATCGGTGTACAGCGAGATCCCCGGATTATTTTATTCTAATAAATAATTCCCATGGGGCTGTCTGGTACAGGTACGTCAAGTGCTATCTGCTCCCAGACAAGTCGCGCCAGAGCAAGAAGAAGACCACCGTCAAGCGCAACTCTCTGAGCCCCGTCTACAATGAAACTCTGAAGGTACCGACTGGCCTGTGGCTTTTATAAAAGATCGGAGCTGAGTGGAAAATGCCGGTGTCTCTGGGCAGAGTAGTCCTTAATTACAAATCCCTGATTGTTTAGCGGTGGGTCGTTAAACAGATAATGTGCACACCACCAGGAGACAATTAGACTGATGGTGACATTGGAGATAAGGGCAATTCTACCACGCCACATGAATGACAGGCAAATATTGATTTAATTAATGCCCTTCGTTAAGCCAAAGTGTAAACGCTACACAGAACTAACATGGCCCCTCTGAAAGCCATTACCAGTTTGCAAATAATCAGCACGGTTGGTCCTTCTTGAAAATAAGTGTTTCTGCTGGGTTTTACCCTACTGTGCAGATCTGTGTTAGGTCTCCAAGTGGGTGAATCACATACTTAATATGTACATACTTAAAACACAGATTCAAGAGCAAATGAAGACCATTTGTTTTCGTCTGAATAACAAAGCATGGTAGACTGCAGTAAAGGTGCTGCACGAGAGAGCCCGAGTGGGCAGATGGACACTGACCTATGGTTCTACGGCCTTCCTCTCCCCTCCTCTTGTCTCTCCTCATGCCTCAGTACACCATAGCACGTTCCCAGCTGCTGACTCGCTCCCTGCAGCTCTCCGTCTGGCACCATGGCCGCCTTGGCCGCAACACTTTCCTAGGAGAGGTGGAGGTCCCGCTGGACTGCAGAGACTTGGACTCCGCGCACGAGGAGTGTGTGCCGCTGCGGGGAAAGGTACGTCGGATAGCGATAGCACCCTCTGTTTGCAGGAGATGACACTGCGTCGTGGTGGGCCTCGATGGGATCTTCTTGTTTTTAATCAGTGGTTCTCTCCTTGCATCCCCTTGCTGAAGGCTACAGCCACATTACAGTCAGCTTTCGCCCAATACAAAGGGGAGTTGGTGATTTCCCTGAAGCATGTCAGTACAAACAAGCCAACCAAAGACACGACAAAAGGTTTGGTCACCGGAGGGGGAGATGGAGTATGCCATCTTGCTGCCTGCCTCAGTCTATTAAGAATGTCGATTTTTTGTTCCTCAAGGCAAGAAGAAGAAGAATGAGGAAGGTGGGGAATTGCATGTTTTGATCAAAGAGGCCAAGAACCTGACTCCCATGAAAGCAGGGGGCACATCTGACTCCTTTGTGAAAGGGTGAGAGCAAAGTCGCCTTTAACCCCAACATCAGCCAGGATTTTAGCCAAGCCCCGACTTTTTCCATCCCTCCCTTCGCTTCTGTTGAGTCCAGGTACCTGCTGCCGACCAAGAGCAAGGCCACCAAGAGGAAGACTCGGGTGGTAAAGAAGACCTTGAATCCTCACTATGACCACACCTTTGTGTACAAGGACCTGAGCCTGGAGCAATTGAAGGGCCTGTACCTGGAGCTGACCGTGTGGGACAGAGAGGCCATGTCCAGCAACGACTTCCTGGGCGGGGTCCGTCTGAGCTCTGGATCAGGTGAGACATTTTGGGGGGCGGACGGGGTGGCACAGAGGGAAAGAAAGCACCATCGCTGAGGCAGTCGGAGCCAGGTTTACTGGGTGACCCCCCTCCCCCACCAGCAATGCTGGTTATAATAAAAACTTTGTCGACTACAGTACATTAGCCCTCACAATAGAAATGAAAGTTGTATACAACTATACACACAGTGCTACCAACTGCTCCCATCTGGAGCATCTGTATTTCAAAGCTGTAATTGGAATGGAGCTATATAGTATAGTCCTGTTTTTAATAAGTCAAGCACCTTGGTCAGCCATGAGTATGCACAGTAGCCATAGACATTTCCGCATTTAACTGTGCTGCGCGCGTTGCATGTGTGCTGGCCACTTGCCACTAATAGAGAAGGATAGTTGTGCTTCAGAAAGTGCTGACGAAACGAGTAACCAATGTGAAGTTTTGTCACCCCCTGTCCAGGTGCTGTGCAGGGTGTGGCCACAGACTCCACAGAGGAGGAAGTGTGCCTGTGGCAGAAGATGATGCAGTACCCTGACTCGTGGGCAGAGGGCACTCTTCTGCTACGCTCCTCTATGGGCCAGAGCAAATAAGAATGTTGCTTTGAATGCTGAGGAAAGGAGAACCAGATTGTAGAAACATAAAGGTTTATTTACTGATTTCAGTGCTATCACACTAACTTACGTAATACCTGCAATTATGTCTTATGAAATGTTAATCACATTTTTTTTGAGTTCATAATCCTTATCCAGGGTTAAATGTTTGTTGTATTATGTAAGTGAACCTACAATGAGTACATAAGTAAATATATATGGTTTTGATATTTGGTTTGTTAATTTTAAAAATATATATTTGAACCTTAACTTCAAGGGCTTTGTTTTAAAATGCATTATATAATAATTACAGGCTCCTCTTACCAAAGATTTTTAAATATTTATTTATCTGGATTTTAAATTTAAGAATTGTGATCAATCAAAATTTTTACAGATAATTAAAATGTATGAAGTACAAAATTGTTCTACAGGAAAATTACTTTTGGCTTTAGTTCTATGAGTATTTTTGCAATTTTTGTTCAATTGCTGACATTTTTTGGTGACATGTATAATTAAGGAATACACTACATTACACTTGTACATGTAAAATTAGTTGCATTAGTACAAAAAGCACTTTAGAAATGTATGTGCCACCATTTCATTGTCATAGCTAACAGTGTTTTTAGTGGCTGTTTTCATTCTGCATATCACAAAGGAACCACATTTATCACACATTAAGACAAAGGAAAAGTTTTGTTTTGTTTTTACAATGATAATATCAAGTTATTTTAATGTCTTAATAAATATCTCTTGTATTTAATTTTTAAGCCTCTGACTGCTTTAAGGTGTTTCATATTTTGTGATGCATTCAATGAAAGAAAACATGTTTCAGCTAAAGTCCATGGTGTATCTTCACTCATTCCATTAACAAGAAAATGGACTCGTTGACAGGCTTGTCCTGCTTTTATGGCGTTTTCAACTTTATTTCACCCCACTGGAAAAATGAAGGATATTCTTTTCATTGGTCCATCTATTGTAGTTGAGTTTGTACTAGCCTCATCTAATTTTTATGATAAAGAAAAGACATTGCTAGGAGTTGTTCTGTGTGTGTGAGTGCGTGCGTTTGTGTGAGCGTGGGTGTACGTGCGTGCGTGTGTGTGTGTTGTTCACATAAACCACCAGGATACTTCTGCGGCAGACGAACCCCCGAAGGAGGTGGTGATTGGCAGCTCAGTCACAGTAGTCCCGGTATTTTTCCAGGCGCTCACGTTCCTCCTCGCTCAGCAGGTAGGCATCAATGAATGTGTAGAGCTCGTCTGAGGTGGTGGGTTCCATGAAGCGCTCGCGGTCGATGCCGTCCTTATCCAGCAGCACCATGTTGAAGTAGGTTGTGGAAATTCTCAGGGCCCGCCTGCAGAGTACACAAAGCTCACTGAGCTAGGCCCTCTAAGCCAAGCATGGGCAATTCAGCCCTGAATATTTCCTGTATCTATGAATTATTAAAAACTGAATACTTTGAACTTAATGACATTTAGACTAATGAATCCCAATAGTTTTAATGAAGAAAAACCTGCTGGTTTTTTGACTCAAGGAATAACCCATTTACCTGAGACCCTCAATCACTTCGGAATCCAGTTGTTGACCCTTGATGCGGCCCACTTCCGTAGGAGGCAGTCCCAGTAGCTCAATTACTGTCACCTGTCGCAGGTTCAGAGCGCACTCGGCCGTCTGCACAAAGTACATCAAAGCCCACGGTCAGGTCCAGGACCCCAGTCATTACACAGCGGAATTTGAGCCTCTTGGTGGGTAGCCCAGGTGGAGTGGACACACCTGTAACATGATGTTCTGGAGCTTGTAGTACTGGTTTGCGGTGCTGGGAGCGTATACAACGAGCAGTCTCTGCTTCTGGTAGAATTGCTCCAGCAGGGCGGCCGCTGTTCTCACGCCTGTGTCAATCTTCATCACTGTAAAGCACACCGGCCATCACGTGAGAAACACATGCAGAGCCCAGGCAGGGGCTTCCTTACTCAACCTGGAGTCTCCATTAGCCATGGAGACTCTCAAAACCCAAAGCCACTTTCCACTTCTGTGTTGAATCAAAGACATTTGCTAAACACTTACCTGAATGACTAATTACTAACAACTAATCTTTCTTCCCCATTCTGGCTTTTGGTGGTTCATTCTTCCTCACAGTAAGGGGTTAACCTAGCGGTAACCATTAGCCTCTGAAAGGGATACTCACTGACGCACACTGGTGCAGAACCAGTCCAAATGTTGCCGAACTGACACACCCGGGAGGGATCTCCGTTCCTCTCGTAGCCCCCTTCACAGTGGTACTCGCATGTAGCCCCGTAGTTATTCCCATCCGAGGAGCAGGTGAGGTACCCATGCAGAGGTGGTTTAAGGACTGGGCACCTCCTCACTAGACACAAGCAGAGCATACCTAACACTGAAGACACATCAACTATCACCCCAGTAATACCTTGGCTCTGGGAGGTTTCCTGGGACTCGGGGTAAGTTTATTTGGATTTATTTTCCTGAGAAACAGCGCCATCTACTGTTCCATTCACATATTATTCTCTCGTTTTTCATTGTAAATCCTCCCCTTTAAATTCCAGTGTTTTTCCTCAACCAAGCGAAAATTATGCCGCTAGTGCCCTAGTGCCGTACCTTCCACACGGACAATGAACTTGCAGGCTGCCTGGTTCCTGGCCTGATCATACACTTTGTATCGGATGACATGAATCCCTTCTTTAAAATTTGAACCCGGACCTTGACCAATAAGGGTGACACTGTGAAAGAAAATAAAAAGAAAACAATGTTGTCTCCCTTCCCATGCAAAAGAGAAGTAAAAACCTTTAACCCAAAAAACATCAACACATACTCTGTCAGTGTGACATCAGCAGTATCCTTGACAACAGGAGGTTCCCATGACACTTTTGCAGTCAGTTTGCCTGGCTCTGCAACTTTCACTCGTGACAGAGGGCACAAAATTTTTGGAGGGTCGTGATCTGTAACAAAATGGATTAGAAAACATTTGGAGCAGTAACTTATTTTAGTTACATAAAGAGCAAAAAATCATATTGACACTATTACAAAGTGGATGGTCACGTTATTTACTGAATGGAAGTAAATAATTTTGGTGTGTATGTTTTTTTGTGTTAAATACCACACCATCATGTGGGTAAACAAGAATGTTGTCTGAGTTACATAAAGCTTATTTAAAATTAATCTGAACAGCATTTCTGTTCAATCATGTTTTTGTTGCATTTAACAAGGGTATGAATAAATATGGAGAGCACTGTATCCCAGGGGCTCAAAGTGAATCAGAGCCAAAGATACAGAAAAAACTGGCTCTGAATAAAACCATAGCAGTGGGAGGCATGCGGCTCTGCTTAGGAAATTCTGTGTAAGTTCTTAGTGGGCCCATAGAGAGCTGGGATCCCGACAAACTCAAAACACGATGGAAAAAAAACTAGGTAATGTTGTGAGAGTGATGTGATGTTCTTTGCTTTTTTAAAACCTAAACTCGCCTTTTGCGTTCTGTGCTGAAACTTCTCAAGTAGAGTGCCAGACATAACGCCAATCTCGGGATTGCACCAACTCACCTACACAGGTGGGCTCCCCACCACTCCACCTTCCTCCCTCCATGCAGATGCGGCTCTGGCCAGCCTCCATCCGGTACCCCGGATTACAGGCATAGTCACACCTGGAGTCCACCGCCATGCCCTGGGTGCAGCTGTAGGTGCCATGGTGGATGAGTGGCAGTGTGCGGCACCGCACCTCTGGGAGTGAAGGAGATGCCACAGAAGGGAGACACAGACAGAGACAGACTGAGACCCATTTATTCGCCCAGTGATGTGGGGGCAGGGAGGCTAGACTCAAGCCTGTATCATTACTAATCAGTGTCACAAAGTGTAACCGGGTTAGCCATTCCAAAAAAGTTAGGTTCCCATTGACCCACTTACTACGACACAGCGCAGTTCCTGACCAGCGGCGGCTTGGCAAGCACTGCAGAGAAGCTCGTCCCAGCAGACGGAACCCGCGGTCGCAGGTCAGCTCGCAGCGCGTCCCCAGGGTACTGCGGTAGTACCCCCCGCGGGGCGAGAAGCAGGTGACCTCCCCGTTGACAAGGCTCAGGTCATTGCACCAATGTGGGTCTGCCACCAAAAACACAAGGGACAGCCTGTCTAGGAACATCTCAGCACTCCTTAACCAAACCCTGACAACCCCCCCGAGGATAATGTGGTCAAGGATCGAATCTAATTTGATTGTGTACGTCGTTCCTTTCAACTTAAATTCAATTGTCTCATTCCCACAACAGTATATGCAGTTAAAAAATGTAAAATAAACACAAATGGGGCAGCTTTACAGTTCAGGTCCTTCTCTGGTCTCTCCAATGTAAACGCAAGAAATCCAGGAGCATGCACTCAAATTTAACTTACTCCTGTAGTCCAACTGGGGAGCATAGTCCGTCTCCTCCTCCTCGACAACCTCGTTGTAGTTATTCTGTAGTGTGAGCTCAGAACCTGGAATCGACAACACACATGTGTTGTGCCAAGTACAGTCCAAGAGCCAAGAGCAGCTCGATAAAGGCGGTTTTTTTAACATTTCTGTATATACTCAACATCGACAATAAAGTATTTGATCGGAAGTCAATTTATCATCAAGGGAGCATTTTATTATTTATGTCTACAAGTGTTTTAAATGGTTAACAGATTTACCTTTAGCAGGCAAATGGAAAATAGGTTAGTCTGCCGCTCTTTATAATAGCTTTACCATCTAAAGTCCCTGGTCTTTGTGTGCGTTTTGGACAAAACCAACCTTTACAATTCGAGAGCAGAGAACATATATCAAAAAATAACTTGCCTGTATTTGTCATTAGGGAAGTCAAGGAGAATATCACAATCCTATATTCTCAGCCTGTGGTCAAGCTTGGGACCAAGACATTTAAGGAAACATTTAAGGATTTCAGGGTAAGGGAATAATGAGATTACAGGGGGTCCGTTTTGTTCCACAAATTAACCACAACTCATACCAGGTCACTACGTACTGTCAGTCTTTTTTAGTTTCACTGCAAGTGCAGCCCTTGGGCCAGGAATGGTATATTCCCAACAGAAGCCTTGTTCTCAGTTCAAAGTACCTCATGGAATTTTCCACTTCAGGCTCTGAAAGGGAGTTAGTCAGGGCCCAGGAGCACATATATTAAATTACCCTTTTTTCTGCTTCATCATAAGGTATGCTGCAGCTTTATTGTAAGGAATGAAGATTCCCCTCTTTTTTCTATACTCCCATCCCATCACTATTCGTTCCACTAAATGTGGTTTATTCAGTTTCAAACTCCCAATCGCTTGGGAGGTTCTATCCAGTGATTCTGCTTTATGATGTTCCAAAAAAAATAAACTGGGGCCAAACTCTCGTCTTGCGTCCAGCTTTTTGTTGAACTGTTTTTTTCCCCAGGAGGCCAGGTCCTGCATTACTGCAACAGCTTAGTAATTCAAATCTAAGCTGCATGGCACTGTGTATCGAGAGGACATTTAATAACATCAGGACCCTGATGCTGAAAGTCTTGAAAATTTACTAAAGTTAGAAAAGAAAAAAACTCCATGACTGGTATATGTTAACACTGTATAGAGAACGGGTGCCAGCTGATTCCAGATTACAGTATACACTTAAAAACAGCCAGTTAAATACTTTTTTTTCTTCCTGATTTATACCTCTTCCTCTTTCCTCACTGAGAAGGCAATAAATGGGAAACCTTGTGGTACTACATACAGTCACCTACATACAGAGCACAAAAAAGACTCCACAGACCACTACACAGACCACTGCACCAGACTCCACAGACCACTACACAGACCACTACACCAGACTCCACAGACCGTGACACAGACCACTGCACCAGACTCCACAGACCACTACACAGACCACTGCACTAGACTCCACAGACCGTGACACAGACCACTGCACCAGACTCCATAGGAAGTGACACAGACCACTGCACCAGACTCCACAGACCACTGCACCAGACTCAACAGACCGTGACACAGACCCCTGCACCAGACTCCACAGGAAGTGACACAGACCACTGCATCAGACTCCACAGGAGGTGACACAGACCACTACACAGACCACTGCATCAGACTCCACAGACCGTAACACAGACCACTACAACAGACTCCACAGACCGTAACACAGACCACTGCAACAGACTCCACAGGAGGTGACACAGACCACTACACAGACCACTGCATCAGACTCCACAGACCGTAACACAGACCACTGATTCAGACTCCACAGGAGGAGACACACCCCACTGACTTTACTCAGGAAACAAAAAGGCACTCTAAGCAGTTCAGGACAAGCATGGCACAGCCACTGGGTGGCACTCGTGATGCAGCAGTGGGCCATAGCCATCTGCAAATACCAGGTCTGTGACACAGACTTGGGTAAGAACAGCACCCCAGTGATACTCCCTGTCCGATCTGTTCCTGTCTTCTGTCATGTGGATGAGCACTCTCTGCCGTACTGAATGGGAGAACCTGAGTGTGAGTGATGACTAAAGATAGTCATGTTAATGACGGCGCAATGTGACCATAGCATTGCCTAGAGCCCCAAGACCTAACTCATCCTAATCAGAGTTCAAATTTTCCTTTACAAATAATGTTACAAAAAAAGGCCAGTAGATGTGGAAATATTCTTCACATACCAGATGGTTAACCACTGCTGAGGTACGTTCTCACAATTAGCTGAACAAATAAAAAAAACGAAGCAAGACATATTAATTGGACTTACTGACAATTAAATGAGTGTAGTCCTGGAGGACACTTAGACATCAAAGGACACAACAGTCCCCTACAACAGTGTAGACAGAAAACCAGGGCAAGGCAGACACAACATTTTCCATTCATGTTTTTCATCTGACTATCAAATACTGTGACCACATTTGTTTATTACACATGACTGTTACACATAAATGTTGAATGAAGGCCTGGTACAGGTGTGTACCTATCCCTTAGTTTATGGCTGACAGGTGCTACGGCCGAGCAGTAATTACAGTGATATAGATAACATCAGAGGGAGTCCACAAGCCGTGGATGAGCAGGTGCATTGGTGGAACCCGCATTTCACTGACCTCCCTCGCTCCAGGGTCTGCATGTCTTGGGGCAACCCAGATAATCTTGCTATGCTCCGTAACATAACAGAAACATTATGGTGAGCCCACATATTTGGGGGGTTTTTTTCAGTTCACACTCCTGATTTTCAGATCAAGATCTTTAACTGAGGAAGGATTAAGGAAAGCCAAGAAAGTTTACAAGCTGATCTAAAGAGAAGCTGTGGTTCTTTCATTATATTAATAAAGATGACACATGATCCCACTACCTTCACTCAATTTTGTCAGCCTAATATGCAGTCGAAAACTTAATATTGGTAGATGCACAAAGCATTGCAACACTCTGACAATTGAATACACTTCTACTTCACTCTTTAAATGGGCTTGAAATGTAATGTGTCGGAGATCTTAGCCCTTTCACTGATCCTGCTTAACGTAGAAATATCCACTCATATGGTTTGGGTATACAGTTTCAGAAATGTAACAAGACACCAGAGATTATCGGTTTCTATCAGCCATGGGCCAGACAACTGCCATTCCACATAACTGTATTTAATGAGCAATAATTATCGGGTAAAACGTTCCCATGACAGTCTCTGTGGTGGCATTAAATTTCAATTCTGCACGAGAGTTGCTAAGCATTTGGTTCCTCACCAGTCGCGTATCTTCTGACATTCCCAGAGAGATAGGCAGTTTTTTTTTTTCTAAAGTTTTTGTATAGCACATATTTGAAATTCATCTTGTGCTTCTCAAAGAGAATGCATTGTTATTTCTTGATGTTTCCAACTGATAAAATAGCTAAATGCTGTCCTTAACCCCATTATTTGTGGGGGGGTTCTTTCATTTTCTTCACTAACTTACAATTTCAGTATTTGTCAATGAAGTGTTAACTGCATCGATTTTACTCATCTAGTAAGATAGCACATTCATGTACACTCAGGCTTTGAAGAACAACAAATGACTCATTTGGCAAAACGATGGGGGGAATATAATTATAGCAAACACAACCAAAGCCAAATTTTCCACACTCCCTATGTGCCCCTAATGGAGTAACGATTCTGTGTAACTAAGTTAGAGAGACTGACTCCACTACAGCTGCTTCTGATACAAGATGTTAAACAGTGGTATTTTCCCGTTTGACTATGTGAAAAGTATACAGATGTGACTGAAAAGGAAAGTGTGTGATCACAATACAAAAATTAGTTATTAAGAGCGACAAAAAGTGCGGTTCAGTTCAATTTATATTAACTATCAAACGAATATGCTACAACCGCCGCTAGCTTCTTGTTCAAAAACGAATATTTCTTAAAGGGGGCTTAATAAACATTTTATCCTGACCATTTTATAAACCTATAGAGAGAGATTACCTATGCTTACCTTCATTATTCCGTCCAAATACATCCGCCGCCAAAACATAAATTTCAAGCAGAACAATTATATAAAGATTTGACATTTCAATCCTTCGATGAAGAGCTGTGTAAAGAAAGACCGATATTTAACTGAGACCCCTGAGCAACGGTAAAAGTATATATTTAAAGGTACGAAATGTAAAAGAATAAACCCAATAAAATATCATACGTTTTATATGGTAGTAAATACAAATCTGCCTGTACCGTTCTCCTTTCCCCTTTTCGCCAGTCTGAAGGTTTCTGTAGGGATAGAAGTTTCCCGTTCCAAACTTCGCTGGTGCCAGGAACAATTATTGCGGTCCTGCTTTCTTGACTGGCACATCTGCAGTCACTTGCTAGGTTTTTAAAGAAACAAGAGGCTTCAGTAGTGTATTTCCTAAAACAGCGGATATCATGAGCGTCTAGGAAGCCCGATACCGTTATAAAATCGTATAATGCTATTGTTTTTACACATAATAACTTCTTGTCTGATTCTATTATCGAAGGACGTTCTGCAGACTATTTCCGTGTTAAAATATCTATTGTGTGGCATATTATACATGCATTAATCAATACATTTTAAATACCAATTATAAGATCACACTTTGTTTGCAATACAGTGATTATAATTATTTTTTTAGGCTTACCCTTAATAACTTGTAACATACCGATAAAAAAAAAAAACATTATGGGCACAAAAAATATGACTAGGACTACAACTGAAGCACCCTAGAGTCCAAGCTTATAGGCCCCTACTTTACAAATAATGTAATTTATAATATACTTAACATTCCTGTAGTTTTTTTGTGCATCATTGTTTATTTAATGTATATTTCTTCTGTCAAACCATCTTGTCGTTCCAAATGATGTTAGTGCATATCTATAACTAAAGTGCCAAAAAAAAAAGACTGCCACAAGACTGCCACATCACATCAGCCTCGTTGTTTCCATGGTAACCCCCTCTTCTGGGGGGTCCGTAAAAGTTTTGATGCTAGGCAACCTTTTTTTTTTTTTTAATTGAAAATCAAAATGTACAACAATATCTGGCACACATAAGTCTCACAAAAGGTCGGTTCTTACAGGGTAAGAGATCATTTTAAGAACAACAAAAAATTAAATTAATGAAAAAGATTTAAAACAATAAAAAAACAACAAAACAACCAAGAGACAAAACAGTGGTTAAGGTGGCTTCAAGTAATTTTAAGGCATCAATAAAATTAAGAAGTATTTTTGCTGTTTTCTTCTTCATAAACAGCAGGGATTTGTATTTGTAGTATAATACAAATTCTTTCTTGAAAACAGGAAATAAAGGCTGTGTTTTAATACATTTACATTTGTGGATGAAGAATTTACCCAAGATAATTAAGGTATTTAAAAGCAGATCATAGTTTTTGTCCTTCATTATAATTCCAACTGTGATGTTATCTCTAGTGAAACTGGAGGGAGACTGGAGGTAAGGCTCCAGCCAATCATACAAGTCACACCAGAACGTGTTACCCTAAGGACAGAAGAAGAACAAGTGATCCGTGGTCTCTACGTCCCCATCACAGAGGCCAGGCAACTACTCTGATTAGATTTGCACTCCGGGAATCTTTTTTTTTTTCCTCACCGGAAAACGGACCGTACTCAATGACGACATTTCCCTTCCCCTTGGAAGTGTCGGGTAAAAGTTTTCCCAGATAGACTTCGTGAAAAGTTTCGGGACTTACTTCTAAAGCAGAGAAATTGGAATTCGCACATCAGTAAAACACGCCAGAATGTCTTCCCCTTCCAGACGACTACAAACCAAGCCTGTGATAACATGTTTAAAGACGTTTCTTATTTCTTATAGTCTTATATTTTGGGTAAGTTATGACAAAGTTAAAGATGCAACCGAACTAGAATGCTTTGTTAGAAAACAATGGGCTGGCGGTCTTGCCAGTGAGTTAGTTTTCTGAAGCAATAAAATTTATTTTTTTATTATTTTGTTGTAAATATAGTCAATATTACTTTGATGTAACGCATTTAGACTCGTATTTTAAAACATGTAATCGGTGAACCATAACTGTAAAGTTACGTTTTGATTTTTGTTGCAAACCATCTTAGCGTAAAACCTCGTTGTGGTTGTTTTGTGGGATTCCGGCGTTTAAGTTCGCTTTTTGCATTCAGTTTAGCTTTCTCCCACGTCGTATTTTTCTTCAGAAGTCGTAGCCCTCGTATTAAATTTAGTTTTGCTTTATTTCAAGCTGTTGTCTAGCAAGCCACAACTAGCTAACGTGCGGCGTTGACTTATTTCAACGAACGGTAAGATGAGATGTGTGGTCAAAACATTTGACCATTTGATAATCAGATTTTTTTGCACTTATCTTAACACATACAATATATGCATGTTACACGGATGTCTGAACTTTTAAATTTATATAGATAAATTATTTTCGTTTGTAATCGAAAGTTTGAGGATTTTTGAATATCATAATAGTAGCCACTGTCTTTTAACATTCAATGATCTCGCTCTATAATGGCTGTACCATTCGTGGGTAAGTCCGAATTAGGGTTTCATTATTTGGGGTTGCCTTACGTATTTTTCCACCAAAGGAAAACTGGCACTACAAAAACACAACCCTCATTTAAATTCACACAGACGGATCTGAAAACCTGCCACGTATTGTCTTTATCACAATGACAGGAACGTTTTTTAGGATTACTAAAGCAGGGTATAATTACTTATTACAAACCCATTTTCCCCTCTAAACTACTTTCCTAATTGCGTTGTAGAATATCATTTCAAAGTCCAGGAAACGGACTTTATCCTTTAAATGTATTGCTATATGGTAGTTGATCTTTATCTGCCCTGTGCCTGATTGACTAATGATCATACTTGCTAATTATCTCAGGCATAGATTCAGTCATCAGAGTAGCAGAGGGAAGTTTTGTCAAATCAATTATAACATGCAACAACCGTACAATCAACTTGGCAGGCTTCTCCTGTCCATTTTATGTTTCTCTGCCATAAGGGGAAAGAGTGTTTTGATTGGTCTTATCCTGCCTCACAGTTCACAGGCGTTATCCTGCTGGCAGTCGGCGTGTGGGGGAAAGTCAGCCTCGAAGCCTACATCTCCCTGGCTACAGACAAGAGCACAAATGCGCCCTATGTTTTAATCGGAACTGGCGCCATCATTGTCATCTTCGGCCTGTTTGGCTGCTTCGCCACCTGCCGCGGAAGCCCTTGGATGCTCAAGCTGGTAATGTAGACATTAGCTTATTTATTCTCTGGGAAGCAGCATGAGGCCACCTGGTTTTGACTGCTGTGCAACGCTGCAGTGGCCAAGAGAATTGCCCATGTCTGATGTTAGCCTTGTCTTCCCCTTAGTATGCCATGTTCCTGACGCTGGTGTTCCTAGCTGAGCTTGTGGCAGGCATCTCCGGATTCCTCTTCAGACATGAGGTATGGCACATCAACTGTGTGAACTGGTTCTTCTTGCGTGAAGTTTGTTGGTTTCATATACTTAAAAAATAAAATATTTAATTCTACTAAATTTGCGATGCACTCATCTATTTGGTCATCTTTAGGTAACGTTAGGTAGGCTTTTTTTGAATGCTGTTGGTTGTCTCTAAATTTGACCGTGTCCCCTACCTTGCAGATAAAAGCAATACTTGGGGAAACCTTTGAAGTGGCTGTTCGTGATTATGATGGCTCCAGCCACAAGAGCCATGCAGTGGACACCATTCAGAGAACTGTAAGTTTACATAGACCTTCCTCTGTGCTCACTCACATGCAGTTCAGGATACTTAGCGATTTATTTATTGTGGAAGTGGAATATTAAAGTTATTGGACGGATGGCGTGTTCAAACTCAAGGATGATTATGGATGATGTAATTTTGTAAAAGATAACTATGATACAATACTCCTACTCCATCCACTTGAGTGTAGTAACACCTTTGGGGGGGACTAACACAAGTCTTTAATCTTGTTAATTAGGAGTGCTATAAAAGCCCCATGTTTTTTGACTGACTAACAAGCAAGCTGAGATCGTACTGTACACACCTGTCAGTCAGGCCCTTAAGATAATTATGCATCTTATTTGTAGAATGCTTTTTTTAAACCTGAAGCACTTAACCTAGTTAAATACCAGGATACATCAGCACACTAAATGAATAGAAATGACAACTGTCGCATGACTGAGCGAGTGTGACCAAAGGATAAGTTACCACGGCAATGGCAACAAAAATGGAGCTGAGTAATGAGATGTGGAGGTCATTGTTCCTCAAGGTTTTTTTTTCTACTGTGAGCCAGAGCTTTATTTTGGTTGGCCAAAAAGATCCAATTGAATTAAATGTTTAGAGGTCTTGCAATTCTGCAGAGTCTTGGTGGGTTTTTTTGGAGCGCAGATATATACTCTGATATTGCTGGCATTGACTTGGGAGCTATGAACGGTGCTGGCTGAGGTGGGGCGGACTTAAGTTGACCTAAAGGGTTTTCTCCTGGCGACTATCGGCCCCTGCAGCTTCTGGGACACCTACAGGCCAGCAGTGCTGAAGTTGCTGTGTGTCCTCCGTCACCTGTGTGTGTTTTCTATAGTTAGTGCTACCATTTTCAGTTTCCAACCAAGAAAGGGGTAATTGAAACTAGTTTATTTTAGGTGTTCAGGAACTTCTTTTGATGTAACCTGTCATTTTCTTATTTGTTAGGGCACAACAGGGAAGCAGTGAGTCTCACTGATTAATTTGTAGTCAATAAAACCTTAGTCTGAGTCAGTATTGACTACTGTGGCTGGAATAAGAGTGTGGATCCAGGTTTCAGGTTTTTTTATAATAGGTAGGACAATCTTAACCCTGGCTTGGCAGAATGACAACACAGTAAAGTCAAGAATCAGCCCATTAAGTTTTCCAGCCATATGAGCGTCCAAACTCTCAGGACCGCTAATCCGTTATCAGCAATGTCAAGCATACAGTAATTTGCGTATGAAGGGTAGCTGTTATCAACAGAACGGGAATAAAGCAATGCACACCCAGTGAAGGGGTGCACCGCTCAGGACAATATTTTCAGCATTTTGCATGCTTTGCTAGATTCGGTCTGTAGAAGTCTTACGGTTCATTGTGGCAATGTATGCAAATTATTTTAACAGAACGAAATTGGCACTTTTCAATTCATTTTGGTGATGTTATGTTGTGGTATCCAATGTGTGGTTATCAGTGAACTTTGTTTTCCCGCCACCCTTGCTTTTTGAGGCCATGATGGGTGAGTAGGAAATCTTTCCGTTTTGGCACTGTTGACCCATGGCCGTGGTTTGTGCAGTTGAAGTGTTGCGGTGTGAAGAACTACACCGAATGGACGGCCACCAGTTACTTCAATAAGAGCGGCATCCCCATGAGCTGTTGCCGGGACACTACCAGCTGCACCCCTGAAAGCCTGAAGGATACAGACACGGCTGCCAAGGAGGTGTACAACACGGTGAGGTGTCACCTGCTAGCCGGTCCTTAACCAGGGATGTCCCAGAGGGAGAACATTAGGAAGTGGGTGACAAAAAAATTACGTGCTTGTCTATTAATACGAGGCACCGTTTTAGGACTTTGAGGTGGTGTTTTGTAGTGATTCTATCAATGGCCTATATATAAAACTATAAACTTAATGTGATACAGGGGAAGATAAATCGTTAGATGGTTGTGGAAGAATCAAGCCGTGCAGCAAACTTTCCAGTTCTGCATCTGTGCTTGCACGTCGCTCCCCCTTCATGATAAATATCCTCATTTCCGTAATAGCAATGCTTCTCTTTATTTAAACCCCATTTGAAACTATTATTAAACAGTATTACTATTCACAGGTGTACTCGGTTACGTATTTATTTTTGCATAACGTCAACAAAACGGGTAGGGGTTTAGCAAAACATTTTTTTAAAGCAAAACTTATTTAGGAAAAATATATATATATTACTATTATTATTATTATTATTATTATTATTATTTTAATCCCTCACACCCACTCAATCCACAAATTTGTGACCACTTATTGTGATTATGATTAGTGTGTTTGTGGTATGCCTAACTGTCTACCTTCACCACCTCCTAAGGGCTGCTTCTTGCTGGTGACTAATGTGATGGAGTCTAATCTGGGCATCATTGCAGGGATTTCCTTTGGAATCGCTTTCTTCCAGGTACGTGCATCGCAGGGTCTTCTGCGTCACACTGTGAGCAGTACATGGAAGTTCTGGTTTATCCAGTTCATAATAAAGCTTGAAATCCTTCTGAGTGGTTCAGAAGGTAAAGGTGCTGGCCTTTAAAATAAAAAATGATAAAGGTTATATAAGTTAAAACGATTTGGTTTCAAGAGAAATTTTTGGTTTTGGTTTCGAAGTGGGGGTACTATGATGATTCCTAAGCACTCTGACACTAAAAACAGAGTGGAAGGAGAGGAAGATGTTGTGGTAGGATAATATTGTGAATGTGTTTTCCATATAACTACATAACAAAGTTTTAAAACTTTTTTTGACTTATTACTTTCTACCCAGCTCATTGGAATCTTTTTGGCCTGCTGCTTGTCCCGGTACATCACCAATAACCAGTATGAGATGGTCTAACTGCAAAACCAAACAGGTATAACTTCATATGGGTCCAACGCAAAGTAGCAAAAGTTCCCAATGCTGGGAAGGGTCACCTCCTTTAGTGTTTGCAGTTCTGAAGTAAGGGTTGGATTTGGAGATTTATTTAATAATTAAATCATACTTCTGAATAGGTTGTGCAAAATGTAGTAGGTTATATAGACATTAAAATTCTGGAAATATGTGATTCTTGCGGGTAATTTTATAATGCAATTTTTTCCCCTAAAGGAAACTGGGAACCGCTTCTCTCGATGGAAATTGCCGTAAAGGGAGCCCTTGTAGTTTTAAGCTTATGTATATGTGTTTTTGTTAGCCATTTTAGAGAACTCTCTTGCTGCTTTTTATCTTTTTCAATTTCTAAGTGGCTACTAGGTTGAAGGGAAGTCGATAATAAATTCACGTAAGGGATCATGTTTTTTGTGGTATGTTTGTCACAAGCATTTCTCTTTTAAGAAGGATTGTATGATTCGAGGGTCCAATGTTTATTTCAAACAATCTTTTGTCAAATGTAAAAGATTGATTTCAGTGTGAATTCACAAATTTTGAACTTGAATTGAATTGTCTTCATAATTATAGGTCAACCCCAACAAACAATGAATCAGATGGGATTCCTTCTTGAGGACACTGCACGTGCCTCTTTGATTTAAACATTGATAGCTTTGCTTCTCAGTTGATCATTTAAGGAAAACTTACACAAAATTCTGTAATACTGTAACATTTAGAATTTAAATACTGTCTTTCAATGTAGTGTAATGCAATTGTTAATGAGCTGCATTGTTGTGAAAAATAAGCTAGGTGAGCCGTTGGTATAACCTGAAACACCATATTGTCCTCCCAACAAGCAATGTGAAACTTGCTGAGACCCCACCCCACTCTCTCAAAGAATTGCATAATAATATCACAAACTGTGTATAACTGAAAGCTATGTTACTTTTGTTATAGGGTAACATTTTGTGGATAGTCTCCATATGCTGTTGAGTGGTGTTTCCAATTCTGAAACAACATGATTGTCTAAGAATGGACGATTTTCATAGTAATCTTTCACAATGATTGGCCTGGTGTTCTGCAGTTTTTGGATGAAAAAAGGATTTTCCTTATCAACTGGAAGCCTGTAACTAGCTGCACCATTTTAATGGTGGCGGTAGACCAAGTGAAGGGATGGGACTTTGTGTATTCTTTAACTTTAATGTCATTGCAAAATGTGCCAATTAAATAAAATCGCAAGCTTTCAGTTGTGTTGTGTTGTTCTGTTATAGTTACCAGATACTCATTTTTCTCATTGGAAAAATATGCAGTCTGTGCAGTACAATCTACTTGATGTACACTTTTGTACATATGTCTAGAATGACACTTTGAGGGAAAATGTAGTAGTTTTTAAATGGTGTCTTTGTGATCTTCCTATTTCAGTGAACATTATATCTTTAAATAATGTGTGAGAAAAATAAGTACTGCAGAATGTAATACACTAACGGAAAAGAAATCTGACTTCACAATTAGTAGCGCCATACCTCCGACATACGTACGCCAGGTGGCACTGGTGTGTAAATTAAAATGTGACTGGTACGCTTATTACCGCTAAATATCTTACAAACCAAATTCTCTCAGTACGGCTTACTGGCCGTACCAAGTTTCCTCTGTTCGGGGACTTTAAAATGTAAACATGTTCTTTAGTAAACTACGTAGAGCTGTATGCCATACAGCCTCGCTATATTGAGAGATGTGCTATTCCCAGTGACTAAAGTGGACTAAAATAAAGATGGTCGTTGAGAACACATACATAGTTGTCGCCTTTATTGTCTAGATAAGTATTTGATATTTCATTAAATCCTTTATGGAAATATATTCAGTCTTTTCAATGATTAAACCTAAAGCAGTAGTCTAAGCAATTGATCTGTTCAAGAACAAGAGCCAGGCGTCTTATATAATAGCGGCAACACCAAAAGCATCATTGAATATGAGTATGTATTTATGAACTTATGATTACATATTAATTTATTTGATGTATTTATGAAATGAAAATGTGCGGCTTATTGAACATTTATAACGGTATTGCGGCAGGGACAAAATTAAAACATTGACAACAAGCGAATCTCATTTAATAACATTTTATTCAATTGTTTTATTTTGTTTTTAAATAGGTCTATAATGTTCTTCTCAAAACAAAAACATATATAAATAATATAAAATAAAACCCAATAAATAGTTAGGGATATATAAAGTGAGATTAGCGGGTTGTCAACGTTAGAACGCAGTTAACGCCTTGACATCAAGGCAATTGATTATTTATTTAGCCTGTGGTGGGCGTTGTAAAATCGCTGGCCTGCATACCGTACTGCTTTATCGCTAGGTTCGACCACAATTAGAAAACCCATTCGAAAAGAGTCTACACGCCTCGAAACAATAAATACTAGTCGAAACTACGATTAAACGCGAAAAACAGATGAATAACAAATTGTTGGGCGGTGTCTTAGAGGACGTCCCAGTCAAGTGTTTATCATTCGACAGATTAGAAAGATCGTGTTCTCTCATTGGTTACCGTCACTACCTTTACTGGCACAAGACGGCGCTCAGACTCTGATGCAATTACTTGCACGCGGATTAGTGGGAGAGTCTTGTTTTCCCGTTTGATGTCTCAGGTATAAATAACAGAATCTCTGCTGTAGGTTGTGGAAGTCTACAGTATTCTTTCGGTGGTGTGGGAACAGAACCGGATATTTCACGCGTTAGACTACTTGTGGAGAGTTTACTATTCGAACATAAAGTCGTCTTCAGGTTTGTGACATTTAAAAAAGTATTTTGTTACCGTAATGGGATTGCAATAATGTAAATCGGTTAACAATTTCAATTCGGCGGCTATTCTTTATCTCTGACTAATTTACAAGTATTCAGCATATGCATCTTGTGTTTAGCTTTCTCAGTAATTGTCATTAGTGCAAGATGGCTCAGTTTCGTATTGCACTTAACCCCTAAAACTACAGCACGTGTACGTCGCTCTGGATAAGAGCGTCTGTTAATTGCCAAGAAATCTAACTGTAAAATGCATGAAGCAGCCAGGTCGAGCGTACTGTTGCCGCGATTTTATTTCCCCAGCAATTGAAAGTGCGTGTTACGGATATCTTAGCGATTGTGAAGTAAGGCTAAGCTTTTAAGCTTAATTTAATAAAGGCATGCGTCTGACTCACCGCTGCTGAGAACCGCCTGATTTCTTCAACTACGAATGTCTTTCACGTGTATTTGCTTGTGGCGTGATTTTCCACGTTGTATAATCTTTCTCTACTTGACGGCGGAACGGGATTTTAGTTCGCTTTTTGCAACACTTGATCAGCTCCAACTGGTTTCACAAACTGCTTTGCTCTGGTAGTTAATTTAACCTTAGCAACTATCTATCTGTACCTTCTCTGTCGTTACTTGGGATCTAACTTGCTTGCCCTGCTTTAACAAGTTTCCACTCTTCTCTCTGCTTTTGGCAGCTCTCAACAAGGATCAGTGCAGCAGTTCAAGGTAGTCTAATCCAACTCAAGCCTTCAAGATGCAGATGAGCAGTGAAATCTCCCGTAACAAGCACTCGCTCCTCAATGTGATGAACCGCTTTATCGCTGCTGCTAACAACATGGATGAGACCATTATGGTGCCCAGCTTGCTGCGGGATGTTCCGCTGGAGGAGCAGGAGAACCATGTCTCAATGGTCAACCACAACAACAATGAGCCTGTGTTTCCTGACAAGCAGAGGGACATGTATGAGCACTACCTGTTACTGAAGTCCCTCAAGAATGACATGGAGTGGGGCCTGTTGAAGAGGGAGATGAATGATGGGGGCAGCTTCCTGGAGATGGCGGTCAGGCAGGAGGAGCCCCAGACAGCCGGTGGGGTTGCGGCTGATGAGGGCTCTGACCTGGAGGGACAGTTTCACTACCACCTGCGGGGATTGTTTGGGGTGCTGTCCAAACTCACGGTGCAGGCAGACCATGTCACCAACCGTTACAAGAGGGAGATCGGTGGAGGCAACTTCATGAGATAGGAGTGACCACCTGTTTCAACAAACTGGTTTTCCTCTGTTCTGCAAATGTGGTTAGGCAGTGTGACATGGGCCTCATTTTAATGCTATGTAATGGACCATGAACTGAACAGAACAACTTGCCTGACAAATGACTGCTGCCACAATCTGCCTGACCGTTATGGCCAGAAGTCCGATTTGTAGACTGTTGCAAGCACATGTAGCAGTCAGTTGGCTGTACCATAATCTTATGTCTCAGTGGAACACTGAACTAGTGATCTGGCATGACTCCAGATCTGTGCTCTAGGAAGTTGGTTTGACTTCCTGTTGATGGAAGACTTTCTACTTTAATGTAGTTTGTGTTTTGGAGGAAACTTTTTTTGCAATAGTTTGTTGGTTATAAAAAAGTTGGTTCACAAGATGGTATTAAATTGCCTATTGGTTTTTCAATGTGTTTGCCTAGAATGCTTTCAGAAGTATGTTATGCTTGTCTGTCTTGGTTTGAAAATTGGTTACTCTGTTCCTTTTTTTTTTTTTACTTGACCATTTAATCTGTACCTCCACAATTGAGTAGGTTTTTTTTTTTTTTTTTTTTAACAAGATTGTTTTGTGAAACACTGTTCCATAATGTGTGCCTTCACATTTTTTAGACTGACTTGCTGTGCTGGCACACTTGCATTGTTCTGGTTCTTTGCAGCATCAGTTGAGAAGTGAGGCATTGTTAACAGGACCACTTGGTCAAGATTGCCCCCCTTCATCAAGTCACTCAGCTGTTTGTCCTAAAATATAATTGTATGTTAATTTAAATAAAGCATTAACCCCACTAACGTTCATTTGTGCTGATGTTTGGGTATTTGTTTTAATGTATGTCTGGGGTGGAGAACCTTTAAACAGGGGTGAACAAATCGTGTCCTTGATGGCTGCAAAGTTTGCAGGTTTCTGTTCTATTCTAAACTTCAGTCTCACCTGGCGTTCCCCTGTGTAAATCATATGGCAACTGAGATGGCCTAAAGACCTGCTCTGAAGCAATTTGATTGTGGCCATCCACTCAAACAAATGTTGGTACATCTTGACAACCTTTTCAAATACTTTGTTCTGTTGGGTGGAATAAAAGCTTTAACTTTTATGCTGTGTTCACTGGCCCCCTGCAATGAAATGACTGCTGCCTGGTACACATACCTGAGCTTATCTGAAAATTTCTGTTGTACCTTCTGCCTCAAACAGTCTTGAGTGACAGACCAAATTGGTGGTGGTATGTCATTTTAATGAGGATGTTCTGGTTTTGTAACACTGCCGATTCAGTTTTTCTAAAACCATGGTGTATTCTAAGAACAAATGAGCCTTAAATTGACACTATGCTAAAATGGAACTTAAACTGGAAAGTCTGCTTACAACAGCAGTCATTGTGGCACTTCGGTTCTATATTTCAAGCACACTCCCCTCCCCATAGCAACAACTCCAGGACAGCAGCCAATGGGATTAGAAAATTATTTTCCCTTTCCCTAAATGCGGGAGAGCAATTAGGTTGGGGGGAAAAAAGATGGAAAGCTTCCAGCACTCTAATGGACAAGATGGGTAAAAAGTTCTCAGGGTTGTGCTTCTGGACTCACGACGGCGCTAGGCATCTGCTAGGCCTCTGTGCTGTTTTGAATAGAGTAGTGTTCCCTTCAGGTGGACAATTAGCAAATGGAGGGAAAGGGGTTCGGGGTCACTTGTGAATTAGGTCCGTTTGAAAGAGATCTGGATTTAACTCTTTGTTTAAGGCTTTTCTGAAGAAAGCCCTGCTCTGTCATTCAACATCAGTTTAATATGCCAATAACTTTCCTACCAAAGATGAAAAGACAGTGGACCCAATATTCTTCCATTTTGAAATGAAAATGCTACTGATCTGTCTGTTGCACCTTTCAGACAAATGTTTACCCAGTATGGCACTGTACAAGTATAAAAAAGTTTAAGTTATGCATATCACTTTGGATAATAGCATCAGCTAAGCAACTAAATAATGTTGCCATGCTGCAAAAGCAGGCTAGCTTCATTTCAGCAATGTTAACAAACGCAAACTGAGTCATCGGGGAACGAGGTAACTGCGTGAGTCAGGAACCCTGACAGAATGAGGGTCTGCTCCAACTCAACACACTTTCTTCTCTATTGCCGTCTCTCTAGACCAAGCTGGCTGTTTAAACCTTTGGCAACATGAAAACTCAGGGAAACCCACTTTAAGCAGCTTAGAGGACTTTAGACAAAATATTTAAATTAATATTGAGTTAACTTGTTTATAATAGACTTATCAATGTAGACCAGGTGTCCATGCCATCTATTTTTAGAGTGGCCTTTCTGTACAAAATATTCCGTATTGTTTTTTCAGGAAGTTGGAGAAGTGTGGTATTTGTTTCCACATACATTCTGGCCTCATAAATAAGCCGTCCTTGAGAGGGAAAAGGGTGAAAAAAGTTTTGCCTCTGACATTTAACGTTATTAAAAAACGTAGCAAGATTAATCGATGCCGGGTTAGTTTAAAACCGGGAGATGTGAAAGCTGGCCTGCAGTTTTTCCTAAAATCAGGTCTATTCAACACACACAGCAACACAATGCTTTGCTATTGCAGCATCCCAACAATATTCATGCATCAGCTGGGAGCAAAACTAACTGTCCGGAAAGTTCTAAAACTGCTGTCCTATAAACCACAAGCCTGCTTTCTGTGTCAGCATGAAAATATTATGTCACAAAATATTAGATAATAAATTATGAACTACATGACGACGATCAAATGTACTATATATGACTATATACAACTTTTACATTATTTACATAATTATTTTCTTTAGTTATTCGATTGAACACTAAATAGTTATTTGATTTGGAAAGAAGAGAATTCATCTGTCTGTGTTTGCTGTAGAGACATGGCTGATTGGTTTCAGAGGCTCACAAAGTCCCTGAAAAGGAGGCTAGGAGGGACACTAGCGCTAGAGCTTGTGTTAGCATTCTTTCATCATTCTGATTAACAGTATATAACAACAGGCATCATAGTTAAAGTAAGCGAAGTTGTGGGCAAGTTGTGTGTGTTATACGCCTTACTGGCTAGATTTAAATAATGTATTTTGCCCGAAACAACTCAATCAACTCAAATTAATTTAATCGGCCTAATCATGCAGTTGTGGAAAACTTCTTTTGTTTCCGCGTGACCATGACTACACTAAATTCCGACGTGCGCGTACAGAGAAGAGGCCTCGTAATAAGAAGGCGCAGTGAAGGCACATGTAAATGGATTTAACGTGACAGTAAAGTTTTTTATTCTTAAAGCTACCTGTGTTTCTTGCTCGAAAGAATCCGAAACTAAGATAAGTGCTTTCTTGCAGTGATTCTGATTTTAAGTTATTAGCTCACCACAGACTCAATACTGATGAACGAATATCCGAGGTAGGTTCTACTCGGCCAAAGTTACGTAACGGTGAGTGGGCGTACAGCCCTGCTACAGCTTTTTGCTGAGCCCGACGCAGAGAACGCTGTATGACGGTACGGGTCATACATAAGTTATGTCTCTACCTAAAGGGTCACGAATGCCGTTAAAGTAAGTCAATTTATGTTATTATTTGTCCTCTACCAGATATGCTTAATTGGTTCAAAATTATAACCAATTTCAGTTTTTCAAGTTCATTTACTAACATATATAAACATCGACGTACTTTTTCTAAATACACAATAAATGAGAACCCCAACCCTCATGTTTCAAACCCAGTTCGTGAAACCTTTTTTTCTCCGCGGCTCAGCTTTGACATCACTAGTTAAAAGCCTTCTCTTTGTCAGTCACTCCATGAGGTTTCTCGGCTGTTGTATTCAATTTAAGCTAATCTACGGAACACGGACAGGACAGCGGCATTGCTTGCGCCAGTGGGCATTTGTGGCGCGAGCAACCAACATATCTCCCTAAAGCTGTTATTATTAGTCCATCATATACGAAGAAGAAGGTTTGTGGGCTTCTCTTTTTTTAGGCTTTTAAAATTATTATTATTATTTATTTATTTTACAGTAGGTTAACCTTTGACGTCAGTACGCCAATTTTTTTTATCAGCTACTCGCTGTCCGGAACTTATAATGAAAATAATGTAGGCAGACCACAGGACTGATTTGACTATACACTGAAATGCTATCGAATACACCGCCCTAAGACATTTTAAAACACTTGAAAATAGAACAAAAATAAAGCCAAATGACTTCAAAACATGCGCGGTTAAGACTTCAATTTTATTAGCAACAATACGGGTGTCGTATATCATTATTTTGTCCTTCATTCATCCATTTAAAATGGTGTCAGTTCAAGTGCGTGTCCTATATAAATTAGCTAACTGTGTTGTGTTCTGTTTATGTCTTTCTGCTGCGGAAAATAATATGCGAAAAAAGGTAAACAAGCTATAAACTGCTAGTAAGCATGACCTCATATAAACATCCATCCATTTTCAAAACTGTTTATTCTGGTGAGGGTCACGGGACGCCGGAGCTGATCCCAGCAGGCATAGGGCGCAAGGCAGGGATACACCAACGACGGGAAGCCAGGCCGTCACACACACAACAACTACAGGGCAATTTAGCATGGCCAATGAATCGAACCCGCAAGTCTTTGGACAGTGGGAGGAAACCCTTGTGGACACGGGGGGTACTTGCAAACTCCACAGAGAAAGGCACCACGAGCTGGGACAAAAACCCAGGACCCCTGGCGCTGTGAGGCAGCAGCGCTAACTACCGTGCCACTCATCATATAAACATAGCAGACGATTCCTGATTTGAGAGAAAAATGTGAGATTATTTCATTTACAAGGGTATTTTGTCACTGGTAACAAGTTAAGGTTTGTAAATACGGTTACAAAAACAGCACTGTGAACTGGGAGAAAAAGGAAAGAATTGAAACTGGAACGAACTTTCTATGCATCACGATTGGGGGATCACGTTACCAATGAAGCTCACCACAGAATGTTCCAGTTTCTTCTGTCATTCTGTAGAATGTTCTGTCCTCTCCATTAGTGGGATGGTTGTGCTGTATAAATAATACCACCCTGCAGTGAAACTGTTGAGTTTGTGATATGTGTGAGATTGTGAATTGTCCTGCTCCCACTTAGCTTAATAAAAGTTCTCAACTGAGTGTTCGCCTGTGTATTGTGATCAATAAACCTGCAGTCAATATAACTGTTCAAATAATAGAGGAAGCAGTTGTGAGTGTCAAGCGGACTCTTGGCATGAACAGTAACCGTTCCTGGAGGTTCAGGGGTAAGATAGAATATGCTATATTGATTTATTATACAATACCAGTCTTGGTGTCAGCAGTGGGATCCTTATCAAAAGACTCAACAGGGTTGCAATCCTGTTATTCATCCGTTTGTGTGTGATTTGTTATTTTCATTTCTTACCATTAATCTTGTGGTACTTTTCTTTTAAGTTACCCTCATCTTGCAGATTTATGCAGTTCAAACTATGTGTGTTAAGGAGGGAAACTCAAGTCTTATGGGAAAAGTTATCCTGTTTGATCTCAATCGGTAATGATGCTACAGTCCAATCTGCATGGTCAACTTAGTGGGCCGAGATGCCGAATTCTGGCTAAGGATGAACCGTATGATGACTGCTCTGCCTGGAACTGCCATCCACGCTGGATCAGTTCCTCTCAACTTCGTTCCTCTTCGCATTGACCCCTTGGGTCATGTATGCTGGGACACAGATTGATCAAGAGATCACTATCACCCGTCTTTTGAAAGGTATAAATGAAATGTGGAAATAAGGAACTTCATGATCTCCCTGAGGTATCGACCCTGTTCTCTTAATATCAGTGTGGCTGGTCTACCCTGGGTGCAGGTAGATAAACGCAACTTCTACTGTTGCAATGTCATGGAAACTAATGCCTAATAACAAATTCTGTACCCTCCTCCAGTGGGAGGGGAGAGCTGTTTAAATAACATCCTACAATGAAACTGTTCTGTTTTTTGACATGTGTGAGATTGTGAATTGTCCTGCTCCCACTCAGCTTAATATAAGTTTTAAAAAAGCTAAACTGAGTGTTTGCGTGTGTGTCATGATCAATATTCCTTAAGGCAATATAACTGTTCTGATAATAGAGGAAAAAGTTGTGAGTGTCAAGTGGACACAAGGAAACTGTCTGGTGTAAGGAGACAGTAGGCACAAACCACTCCTGGAGGTTCAGGGGTTTGATAGAATATGATATATTGATTTATTAACCGATAACAAGGTTACTGTAAAAATGATATATTAATATCCACAATAGAAACATATCATAAACGGAAAATCACTAGTGAATGAAGTTAAAATCTAGAACTCGGAATACGAGATAACAGTAACAGCCCTGTTAATACCTCTACATGATCCACAGACTCCCTTTTGTCTTTTGTGGTTTTTGGCGGGCCTTTACACTTGTTCCTACCATATTTAACCTTTTAGGGGTGGAGAATACATATCCCTGGCACACAACAGTGCTTGACAGAAATATCTGTTTGAAACAGATTATCCAATATGGGAGGCCTTGCTTGTTATAATGGGGAAGACGTTTATTTATTGACAATTGTTAGTGAACTTTTGAACACCGCTCTAATGCGTGATGTAATATGTGAACTGGATAAGGCTGTTGGATGTTGTTGAATGTTGGATGAGGCTGTCTATGATATAGACCTTATATGATATAAGGTCACAGCATCCTCTACATCCAGAGTCACAACGTTTATGGCCCAACCCAACGTGACACCAAGAACGACCTCAACAAGTAATGAACACAGAAAACGGAACCCAGAAAACACAAAAGGTATTACAGGATGAGGTGGACCAAGTCAAGGTGAAGAGAAGAAATTTTCAGACCAACATGTGGGATGTAGCCTAGCCATGGCAGCACAGGTCAGACCTGTGAGTGTGTGTTTGTTCCTCTTCACAATCCCACAGTGGTTCATACAAGGGGTTTGAGGCTAAAAAAAAGTAAATGGGAGAGTTCTTACATTTTTTGTGACTGATGATTTTGCATTTTGTTCTTATGTATGTTAAGGTCTCAAAAGGCATTATTTTAATGTAGGATTACAAATGATCATTTTATTATTGATAGTTATTTGTTAAACAGTGTTTACAAGTATGTTTTATGCTTTACTCTATCTAACAGCCAATGAAGCAAAGTCAGTGGACTTTAGTTCTCTTTACTAGTTCCCTGGTGAATTGTACAGAAACATCCCTTATGTTGGGATCAAATCAATTAACACCAAACCCCGACAAGTTCAATGTGCAGTATTTTATTAAAACTGCAAAGCTGTGCATTGAACTGGTCTGGGTTTGGTGTTAATTGATTTGTATGAGCTACAGGACCTAGCTACAATCTTCCAGCAATTATTTGGCAACATAATAACATACATGTTAACAGCTGGATTTTAAAAACATTTCTCAGATGTTAAATATGGTCTGAAAAATCTACCTTTGAGGTATGGAATTTTGAAATGGAAAATGTGTAGGAATCCTGATATATATATATATATATATATATATATATATGCCAGTCCATTTCCAACTAAAAGGATTTGCTAGATTTTTTTAGAACATTTATCTGTCTATTGTGCCTTAAATATTTGGTCTGTTTTCAGAATGTAGGCTAAAATTCACGCATTATAATCATGTATAGAGAATAACAAAACACTGACGAGTATTTATTCTGAGAGGGTATTTAAAACAAATTGGATTAAATGCAGTCTGACATACATTTGGGATTACGATGCTCAGGTAGTTGACAACTTCTTCATGGAATGCAAGTGTCAGCATATGGAGGGATTCTTTTCCAGTAGTCCGTTATTACTTGTGCACAATAACACTTCGATGATTACATTCAAGGGTAAAAAGAGTGAACTGACAATACAAAAATTACCACGAAAAAGATTATGTTAGAATTACTTTAGAAATTTTAAACGGCCACAGTATTATATCATTATTTTAGGTTCGGTGAGCATTTTATGTTCAGTGAGCAATACTTGTCTGTCATGAATATTAAAATCTGAGGGTTGTTACTCATTCTGTTTCTAGTTAATGGCAAGTTTGGGGTGGCAAGACTGTGATAAAGCAGTGTCATGTACATTCATAATCAACAGGTTCTACTGATCTGGCGCCATTCTCCATGTACCTTTTCATTAACAATTTCTTCAAAATTTGGACAGGAATAAGTGTGCATCAGTGTGTAAACATTAGTTTTCCAACCCCCCTTTCTTTTATCCTCACCATAAAGACATTAAATCCATTTAGGAGACAACCCCTCATTTAAACTTAAGAAATGGCCCCCTTGCTCATAGCCAGGGGCTAAAGAAAATCAAGAGCCTTGGTAGTGGAGTCCTGGGATGAAACAGTCACTGGAATTAGACATTTGTAACCATCATTACACATTTTTTCCCTCTCCCTAATTTGGAAAAGTCAACTGTGACCACATGCAGGGAGGGTTAGGAAGTACAATAGTCTACTCCTATCCAGCCTTTACCATCAGAGGCATTTGGGAGGCCCCTCAAGACCAATTTTATAGGTGCTAGGGCTTTTGTGCATTTAGTGTGAATGACGTCTTAGGATCTAGTCGTCAGGGTATTGAACCAATAATGATCTATAGATATTCCACAGTCTGTGATGCTTGGTTTTCATCCAATCCTGCATGCTCCTTAGCTAGATAACTTGATACCAATGAAGGCTTCTTTGATTGATGTTGCTAAAGAAAACATCTGCTTATATGTTCTGCTGGTCATGGTTAGGAATAAAATTATTTCTGTAGTTATAATAAATTAGATTATTATCATACTGTGATTTTTCTTTTTAAAATGAATGATTTAATTTTATTCAGGAAAAAAAAGTAATACTTTGCAATATATATCAACGAACAACTACCCATATTCAGGTCTTTAAACATCTGTGATTATTTCTGGCCATGCCGCATGACACACAGTTTTTGCCACAGAAGATCAGAAAACACCAAGTAGCCGTCCCTGTCAGAGTTGGCTGGTACTGTGGAGTGTCCTAAGCGGAAGCATGCACACTGGCAGCACAGCCAAGCTCACTTGCTCAGCTGCCAGGGGGTGCACACCACCGCCATACAGGTCAGGGAATACGATCACGCCGTGGGCTCATGGCGGCAGAGCTCTCCCCCAAAAATGGAGCGGTAAACAGGAGCCGAAGGGGTCAAATTTCTGCAGTCCACACAAACACCACACCCACTGGAGCGAAGCATGCAAGTGAGTAACATAGCTGAGAGTGATGGTCACAGCTAACCCCTCAACAGTACCCATGAAACAGTCTGGATGTCATAATCAAGAGGCAACATGTTTGTTCCAGACACTTGAAATGGACACCAGTGTAAAAATAGCTTTATCAGAAATGCATTTGTTACTTTACAAATAATATTTATTAATAACATACTCAAATACTCATTGTTGTAGTCAATAGCAAAGTCCTCGGCAAAAGTAGCTATATACTAAGGTAATTAAGGGTATTAATAATTAACTAATAATGATAATAATTGATTTTGTCCCATAGGACTTGAAGTGAAGGCTTGAAACACTATAGGTAGAAGTGTGAAGTAATTGTGATGGTTTTTTACTTGGAATTCAGATCCAAGGATTTACAATAATGGAACTTCCAGTACATATCTAATCCAATGTAAATACCCAATATATCGTGATAAACTCTAAAATGAAGACGCATAAATCTATTTTTTTTCAGTCTGCAGTTAATTGATACGCCTCGGCCACTAAATAGAAACCCAGGTCTGTCTAATTGCCAGGTCGGCCAGATATGAACTGCTATAGGCACCGTCTAGAAGAAACAGAAAATATCGAGTGCTTAAAGTAATGTTTGATTTTCTATATACGAAACAGCAGCATAGGAAATGCAAGTGCAAAATATTAGCCGACTCCACGTGACTCAGTGCGAAAATTCTGAAAATCCACGAAAAGTGGATTTAAATGAGTAAATTTCACCCACGTCTGTTTAATTAATAAGGGAATGCAGAGCCGATCATCGTTAACGTTGAGCGGTCATTGAAACTTGCCAGTTTTCAGCAAGGAGCTAACTATCATTTTCCCACGCCCCACATTCTTCCCGATTGTTATCATCGTGATTAACGGGTTCCCCCTAGAGGACAGACGGAGCAAGTGTTTGAAGAATGCGCCTCTGTGCTCGCTGTTTTTCCCGAAATCACCGCTCCAGAGTACAGAAAAAGCTCCTATCCCCTACTCCAAGTGCATCGCGTTCAGCTTCAGTTCAATATCCCGTTCGTCTGAAACTAAAATGTATTATTTCTGTTCATCATCATAGCAAAACTGTTGGTAATGATGCTCGCCTAAGCATCGTGGTCCCCAAAGGTCACGGTGCAAACTGTTTCCTACAGTCTTTCACAGGTTCAAACCCAGATAATATGACCGGGAGAGCACAGTGCTGACACACCATTGGCAGAGCACCACCCAGGCTGGCATTGGCTGGAATTAGAGCAGGCTTCACTTACACTGCTAGTCCAGTAGTATTCTCATCCCTCACAATTAGCCCTGAACCTTTCACGTGTGCGGTGTGCACGAAGGCAACCGTAACACACTCACTCAAACGAAACTTGGTTAGGAGGACACATCATACCACACTCACTCAAAGGAAACTTGGTTTGGAGGAGACAAATCATACCACACTCACTCAAAGGAAACTTGGT
>JAOYSI010000005.1:2294190-2311995 GCA_025775065.1 Hiodon alosoides | reverse complement strand
TCACTCAAAGGAAACTTGGTTTGGAGGAGACAAATCATACCACACTCACTCAAAGGAAACTTGGTTTGGAGGAGACAAATCATACCACACTCACTCATAGGCAATCTGGATCAGAGGAGACCAATCGGTGAGGTAGACTAAAAACCCGCAGACACCCTAGCGCCATAGTTGGCTTGACTTATTAAGAAGCATATCCCAAACGCCACAGAACTCTGGACGCAGGAGATCTTGGGTGCACTTCCACTCCAACTCCCTGTCCCTTTCCAATCAGGGTTTATTGGTATAAATTAGAAATATGAATTTATTTATTTATTCATACATTGTAGTGCTGATGATTTAAAAGACTTAAAAGAAAATACTTCATAGCTTAAAACAATATCAGAAAGACGTTGTACTGAACACACCAAGCACCACTCCACGATCATGCTTTATTCTGGTTGATTTCTTTAAAAAAGGATTCAATAAAGTGTCCACCTTTCATTTCAACATAGCTTACACAAGCGGTACTTTTTTTACATAAGCTAAATTAAGTTCTCTTTAGGTCTTCTGTCATTTACCTCATAACATCTACATCATGAGGAAAGAAATTGAACCCCTCATTCTTTACAATTCTGGGTCTTCTTAAGTATAGTTTATTGGTCTGAATCTCCAACGAAACTTCATTGATTGTCAACACAAACTCTAGCTTAGCACCAGTACAATAAAACTGTACCTTTGCTTGTTAAAATATTGTATTCAAGGAGGGACAGCAAAACAATTCTAAATAAAGCAGTTATTGTACATTTGAAATAAAGCACCAACCATACAAAGCAGTCTCATTAAATCATTTTTTCAGATACACAAAAAGGTCAAATATATTAATAATAAAGTCTTAAATTAGGCAAGAACATCAAACAGTGTAAATAAAACACAGGAATCCCCTGCACCATCAGCTTGCGGGGGGGGGGGCGCGGTTGCATGTTCTTCCCATGAGCCTTCAGGGCGAGATACAGGACATAGTCATGGCATGTTTTTTTTTTGTTTTTTTTATCACCCCAGACAGGGGGAACATTTTTTGTGTAGGGTTCCTTCTTTACAGGGCTCT
The DNA here is from genome assembly GCA_025775065.1 of Hiodon alosoides. Classification (NCBI taxonomy): domain Eukaryota; kingdom Metazoa; phylum Chordata; class Actinopteri; order Hiodontiformes; family Hiodontidae; genus Hiodon; species Hiodon alosoides. The sequence goes on along the minus strand of JAOYSI010000005.1, from coordinate 2,310,911 downwards.
AACCAAAAGCATTCCACAGGGATACCTGTAGAGGTTTGAATCACCCCCGAGACCCTGAGGGTTAGAGGGCATCATGGTAATTTATCTGCATGCCTGTAAATGCTCCTAATGTTTCTACTGGCATATCTGAATGAGAAATATCCCTCCATTCATAGGAGGCTCTTCAGAACAGACACAGTGAGAGGACTGACAAAAACAGGAAATGCAGCAAAGATAAAATGCAGCCACACCAGCCAAACTAAGTTCGCCAGCCGTACTTACTTTCTGTACTACTAAAGATAACGGCGCAGTGCAGACTTCAGACACTCTGGTACAAAATGAACCCCAAACACAGGCTGAAACTAAAATAAATAACGATGCGGTGGATGGTGACGCAGAATAAGGGAACTGGAAGGTCGTGTGCTAGGCCTTACTGTTCATTCTGGGTTCACAATGAGCGTGGCGCTCACAGGTTAGCAGAAGAACCATCTGGCCCTGTGGCCCTCCCACCAGGGCTAACCGATTGTAAGCCTCTTAGCTGCACACGAGAGTCCACCAAGATAAAAGCTTAGGATTATCTCCTTTTGAAAATGTTCTGTTTTTCTCAGAGACAAAGACAAAAAAGGAAGAAAAAAAACCCACACATGCAAACACACACACACAACCAAAAATAACCTAAATTTGTTCCTCTGCGTATCAATAACACATTCAATTCCAAACGTGTCCCCCTAGTGGCGAAAATGGTACCTTCATATTTATGCATTTGTATCTGTGTCTATATTGACATTACATATACATACATATATATATATATATATATACACACACACACACACACACACACACACACACACACACACTTACAAATGCATATAAAACAGTCTTTAAACATTTATGTGAATACTGAAAAATACCTTTAGTTTGAAACCTGAAAGTTCCTCTCTAGTCCTGTATGCCATGTCCCTAGTCCTGTATGCCGTGTCCATAGTCCTGAGGCTCTCCACGTTGTGACACGTACACAGGTGTGTTCTATTAAACCCTCCAAGGTAACCCTTTGCAAAGCATGGGGACCCTCTTTATGCCGTAGACTCCAGAGCATGAAAGTGCTGGTACCATTTAAGTTTTTGTGACCCCCTGTCTTGCCCGGACTTCATTCTGTCTTTTTTCCCGATTCGGGAGAGGATGGCAAACAGCATCGGCTACCGGCCACAGGGTCTCGCCGCGTCCAACAGTTCCTCCTCCAGGATGTGCACCGAGGAGCCCAGCAGCCCTTGCAGGTCTGGCACACACCGTACCAGCTCCACAGGGCCGTCGCCCTCATCGTCTTCCCCCCACTTTTGGAACTCCGGGGGTACTGGTGTGACCTGACTCACAGACACCTGCCGGCAGAACTCTGCGTGCGGAATGCTCACCACCTCAAAGTGGGGGTAGCGGGCTCGGAAAATACGTGCCGACATCTTCAACCGCTTCAGCACGTCCGACAGGAGGAACCAGTTGCAAAATCTGCAGCAGCAAAGACAAGAGTAGAATGATCAACCCACACCAAATTCAATTTTTATTCGGTATCGCCAATTATTTTAGTAATTTCTCCCCTATTTGGAATGGTTAATTGTGCTAATGCATCTTCAAATCCTGCTACCACACATGCGGAGGGTGAGGAAGTGTGACCAGTCTCCTCCAATCACAGTTGCCTCAAGTCCCCCATCTCTTTTATACATTGCATGAGAGGTTCCGTGTGACTTTGAAGAGAGGCACTTCAAACCCTCAGGCGCTCATGAGGCCAATATGAGATGCTGGTTAACTATGAGCCAAGGGAAGCCTGATTTAAGCCCGGCTGATTTAACCTACCCCAGACCGTGAGGTGCTTTGCTCTCCCATTCACAATCAGCAAGTGATATGATCTGGATTTGATCAAAGTAAATTAAAAGTACCTGCATACTGATTTTGCTCCTATGCCTTCTTTATTTTGGGCGCGTTCCAACTCAAAGATTCAAACCTGCAAAATCCAGCTCATAGAGCTCAGTCCACGCCTGGGTGAGTGCCTTTCCTGACTGTGCCACTCGGGAGGCCAGGACTGAGTTCTTAATTTGATTGTTATAATTCCTACTGAAAGAAAACTGAATGATTGGGACAACAGGAGATGGGAAGACGATGATGTTGCAAGCTACATATCAAGCTACGTATTATCAACATTGGATAATAGGACGCTAGAATGCTAGTTTAAGCTAGTGCCATTGCTAATAGGACAGTTGACTCCTGCCAAGAACAAACTTGTACAATTAAAATAGTTCTAACGGCATCATTTACCCCTTGTGTTCATTATGGCTGAAAATGTTCCAGATTGTACAGTGGTATGTCAAGCAGTCCACACTCGCCTGGCTTACTGCAGGTTGTTTTTACAATGTATTTTGATAGGTGATTTTTACCCAGTCACACTTGAGAATGACCTGGAGTTACTGGCTAGAATCTAAAGTATGGCTTTTCTAAAAATACCAATTATATATATTTTACATGAATACTGAATACTTATACTTATACTGAATACTGGCGTGCTGTCTACTAAATACATTTTATTTGCAGACCAATTTTATGATTTTAAATAGAAAATAACAAATACAGTACACTAACAATACTTTGCGCCACCAAAGCAAACATGTTTTTGACACTAGTGTGACAAATGATATATGGGGGCTGGGTTATGAGAGGAAATAGGTCTGATGTAAAAATCTGAAGCAGCCCGAGGAGAGAAAAAACCACAAGGCCAAAGTTTTTTGGTCTGGTCTGGCCATGAAGTTAACCAGATAGTGTAAAAAAGAGAACCTTGATAGGCCCTGGAGCTGTATTCTTGTCACTCACCCCTGGTACAGAGACACTTGGACGTGGTAGCAGGGCAAAAGCGGCTCCGAGGAGAACTCAAACATGAAGCTGTCCTTCTCCGTACCCCTCTCCTCCTCGTCCTCTGGCAAGGACAGCAGGAACTCCCAGCATGCCTCCATGCCGGTCTCTGTAAACGCACAGGTTTATATGAAGTGGGCTGGGGGCCTGCTGTGGCGCTACCAAGCGCCCATCCTCTGCCCTGGAGACACCAAGCACTCCCTCTAGTGGAGCGTTCCGACACGTCGTTGCTGCAAATCCTCATCAACATGGACACTAATTAACAGCGGCGGATACTATGTTGAAGACCACTAAATGTCATTGCTCGGACACAAGAGGAAATCAGCTTAACAAATTGAATCTAACGCGGCATCGCACCAGAGCCCTGCTCTTACCGAACACGGCACTGCTGTAGAAATCCCAGTGTAGGCTGCGGTCCTGGTCAGCACGCAGCTCCAGATCTGCAAAGTATTCTGGAATGAAACAGAGCCAGCCTTAGTGTGCTTCTAATGGTCGCCTCTCTGAATGAAACAACAGCCTGCTTGTTTGATAGCCACGTTAATCTGTGTCTACCAACCTGTATCCGATTTCGACTAAAACAAAAAGTTTTTTTCCCCCCGGTAAAACAGGCACTCCAGGTCCATGTATTTACCAGTAAGGAACGTCTTCATGCTGTGGCTCTGGGCCAGTTTTACCGCTGTCTGGCCGGAGTAGGTGGCCAGGCTGGGGTCTGCTCCGTGGCTCAGCAACATCCACACCACGGGCAGGTTGTCACTGACCACTGCATCGTGAATTGGCCTGCAAGAACAGGGGGGTCACACGTTTAATCGGCCACCCAGGAAGCTTTAAATGGCATAATGGAAGCCTGGCCTACATTAAAGATTAAAATTATGGTTGCATTAAGCATTTTATTTATACATATACTAGGTAGATATAGTCCCAATGTCTTGTAATTGATTCAAATTTTCTATTTTGAAGGTGGCTTTCTTTCTTGTTTTTTGTTCTAGTTTATTTTGGGTAATGCTTTCACAGTGCTGTCTAGCTGAGGCCTTGGCCACCACACCACGGATGACCCCAACACGCCCCTTCCGCCACCCACATCACCCACTCTGGGGACTCACCGCGTTCCATCCTGTGCGCTGCTGTTGACATCGGCACCATGCTCCAGGAGCATCTGAACGATGTGAGCCCAGCCCCGCGCACAGGCTTCGTGAAGGGCCGTGTACCCGGCGTTGTCACGGCGATTCACCTCCCGTACATCCTTCTCCAGGCAGTACAGGACCACCTCCTACACAACAGCGGGACAGACCAGGCACGGCTAGCATCAGATCAGCACTCCTTGCCTGTCCAAGCCAGAAAACAGCTGCAGGTGGTCTTTTGGCTAATGTACTGAACTTGTAATTGGCAGACTGCAGTTTCCAATCTGTACCAAACTGTTGCAATAATTCGTTTTAAGTATAAAACTCAAAGCTATGCATGTTGTCCCATATAAAATAATACATTTTTAAAATATTAAATAATAACTATGATGCTTAAAATCATGCCCAACAAATGCACAAAAGACATGTGATAAACATCAGGGCTTCTTTCAGCAATACAAACTGGCAATGGATTGGCGGGAAGCTGGTGAGACGGGCAAAGGCCGAGGAATGGGGAGCATCTCCCTCTTGGTGCTCTGCCTGGGGAAGCAGCAGACGGTCGGGAGGAGCCGTACCTGGTAGCCCAATCTGGCGGCCCTTTGAAGCAGAGTCTCCCCGGCGTTCTTGTTGACGATCAACCGGCGCACCTCTGGAGGGACCGGCCTACCAGGGGGGGACTCTGGGGTGCCTCCCCGGCGAGCGCTGCTTTTCCTGCTAGCCGGCGGGGAAGGCAGCCCCTTGGGAGGAGTGAAGAGGCCCGTGGGTTTCTTGGCAGGGGGACCATCCGCGTCTGCGAGGGGACCAGCGGGACGCTTGACAGAGCTGCTGCGTTTAGTCTTGGGCTGGAGAAACGAATTTGGAAGGTGCACTGGAATAAGTGTATGTTCAATGGCACAGCAAGGAAAACGAGAGTCGCAATCAGCACTGTGACTAATGGCCTGCCACAAATAGTAGCGGTCAAATTTCCATAATTTTGTAGTAATAGTTTACACCATCAGAGGGCACTGTAAGCTTGCTGTAAAGTTTTACAGTCCAGTTCAGCCAGCCCTTTAGATTTAAGATCAATGGAGGCATCCTTCGCAAAGTCCAAAGTGACGTCCAAAAAAACCCCACCAAAATTAAAACAACTCTACCTTCTTTTCCTCCTCTGTGTCACACAGGTGCTTGCTCTTAAACTTCCTCTTTCCAGAGGGCTTGTCGATGGGCTCAGGCAAGGTATGGCATTCAGGGCGTCGCACAGACCCAGAACGGGTCAGCAAGGCCCGTCTGGGGCTGGGTTCAGGACTAATGCTCCGAACAGTCACAGTGGCGCTGAGACGTGGGTACACACCTGTCCTCAGGGAGGCACAGACAACAATTCCCAAAGGGGTGTCAACGTAGGCAGGCTTTTCACCATTTTAAACAAAGACTTCCACAAACTTAACAACATTAGATATTATTAATCATTGGTGACATGGTGTCACTCCAGGACAACAAGACATTACAGGCAACCACATTCTCTTTTTTTACTTTTTTGAGAATCCCAACAGAACAATAAAGGGCATACAAATGACATCTGAGATGTCGATAATTGTAAGTCATGAAATAGAAGAGATTAGACAAAGACATTTGTATCCAAAATGTTAATGTCTCTCTGTAGTCTCTGAACTTGTGTGTGTGTGTGTGCCATTTCCCATGGGTTTCATATCAAGAGTTAGGATGACTGACAGCGCGCACTCCTAAGCTGTACCTGTCCCAACCCGTGCAGCCAGCCTTGTGGTCACACACGTCTCCTCCCCCTCTGCCTCTCCCTCCGCGGCCTGTTCCCTCTCAGTGATGTACTCCCCATTCTGGTACTTCCTGTTCCTGCGACGCCTCCTCTTCTTTCTCGAGGAGGCGTCTCCTTCACTGCTGTGAGCCGGCCTGGCTGCAGCTGGGTCCACTTGGCTTGGCAGAGGGTTGGAGCGTGGCCTTCCCCTCGGCCTGCGGAATGCTGGGGGCGGAGGGACAACAGGAGGAGGTAGAGGAAGAGGAGGGGGAGAAGGAGGAGGAGGTGGAGGAGGAGGCGGAGAAGGGGCTGAGAAGCCCCAGTCGTTTCGCCTGGCCTGCTCTGCCCGTCGGCGCCCCCTCCTCAGCTGTGGGGCATTGCTCTCAGTGGAGTCAGGCCTCTGTTTTGCTCCAGCGGGGCTGTGCTGCGAAGCCGGGACGTCATGGCTCTGGCAGGGCGTCAGGGAGGCGCTCGTAATACCTGCAGGACGCAAGCATTTCCAGAATACTTTCTTTAAACGTTCACACTGCTCAGGTCTCAGAGCTAAAGAGACGGGGTACACCACAGGAAACTGGACTTCCTGAAGCCTCGCCCACTCGCAGTACAGCACGGGGGGGCATTTTTCTATCTAATCCATCCGCACGGGTAGCCAGTAGCCCAGCCGCTGAAGTTACCTGCTTTCTTGTGAGGAGGCTGGTCCCCATTGCTGGGTCCGCTCCGCCCCCGGCGGGTCTTGTTTGGTTCCCCAACCCTCTGGGATGGGGCTACCTCAGGCAGGCTCTGCTCCAGAGCAGGTGCCCACCGCTTGTTCAGCTGCAACACACAGGAGAGAAAGCCAGCTCGTAAAAAAATCTGTCTACCCATCATGTGGCATTTTTCACAGCCAGGAAAACCTCTTTGAATACAAGCCTTGCTGTTGGATATTTAACGTTTCACTTTCCAAATTCAATTAAAAAAAACAAATCAGAGAATAAATGACGTTCTGATGAAACCCTTGGGTCTATGGGAGGGGTGGGAAATCACCATGAGGTCCTGCGGGTGTATTTTAGAGTTATCTTTCAACTTTTCTGCAAAGTGAGATGACTTTCTGTCCGAAGAAAGCCCTAAAGAACTGGGATTGACCACTGCTGGTCTGTGAAGTGAATCAGGGTCAGCAGGATATAGTGAAATAAAACAAGTCTTACTGTTTTAGGTTGCACCGTGGCATTCTGCTTTTCCGGCAGCTTCTTTACACCTGTGGCCACGTTCTTTGAGGGCTCTGACAACGCTCCATCGGGCTTACTCGGGCCGAGCTTTTTGTGTTTGCTGCCAGCAGCTTTTGCTTTGGTTCCAGTTGTTTTGCTCTCCAGTTCAGAAACGACTGTACACTGACCCTTCAGGATGGAGAGCGCAATGCCTTCCAGCTTCACACAAGGGGAGAGACTCTCTGCGATGGGCTTGGCCTCCCTCGACCCTCCTCTGTCCATTCCCCGGGCCTGCTTGCCGCCGCCAGCCACAGCGTAGCCCACGAGTCCCGAAGCATCAGACAGCCCCCCTCCCTCCGTCACCCCGCCCTGTCCGGTAAGCCGCTCTGAAGTCTTCTCTCTCACCTCAGCCACACTCCCTTTCTCTTGCCTGCAGGCCACTCTCGGGGGGAGCTTGCCTTCTCGCCACCTCTCCGAGCTGAAAGGCGGGAATCCTCTAGCGCTGAGAGGCTGAAATAGTGTGTCCTGATGGCCAGCCTGAAAGCTTGCCACCTCAGGCCTTCTTGGCCCGAAGGTCGCTAGGTTGCAGCTTCCCTGGCTGGTGAGAGCCGATGTCTCCAGGGCTTTCTGCTTCACTATGGACTCCAAGTTGGAAAGGGGAGACTTAGCCTTGTCCCACTTTTCGTCATCCGTTATGGGTGGGCTGGAGTGAGGGGTGACCTGGATTGGACAGCCAGGATCCAGTTTTATTTTGGGGCCCCCCTGAAAGACTTTCTGCTGCTTAGAAACTCTTTGGTGGGGATGAAGGGCTGGATGGTGCCGGGCAGACCCTTCAGCAGCGGGAGAATGGGGGACGGATGCTTTCCCGCTGCCTGGTTTTCCAGGAGGGTGGGAGTCCGCAGGGGCACAGAAAGCTGTGGGGAAATTGTCCTGAGTTCCGGGCGAGCAGTTGCTGTTGGAGCACTTGGATTGCTGGGACTCCTTGGTCACAGGGTGGCCTTTCTTTCCCCTGTGGGCCAGCTGCTCCCCTTGGTCAATGATGGAGATGGACTCTTGCTTGGCGACGCTCTGGACATCATCCACAAAAGCCGCGCCTTTCCCATCCTTGCTGCGCAGGGTGGAGGCCAGTATGGGGCTGGCCACGCCCACATAGGTTCCAAGGAGGTTGCCCACGGGTGCCTGTGGGGAAGCTTTGGCCCAGGTTGTTGGCTGCTCCAAAACCTGGTGGTTCGAGAGTCTGGGGGGTTGAGTTGGAGGAGCACCATTTCTCAGGGTGTCTGAGAGAATTGCGTAAGGGGAGGAAGGCCCAAAATTCACCATTGTATCCTTCTTTAGAGGGAGGGAATCATTTGGACCAGCCTCCATAGGAAGCTGCTCTGTGGCCTGTTGGGGTTTTTGAGGATCCTTGTCAGTTTTCTGCCGCTTGGACTTTGCAGACAAATCAAGGGGAACATCCCTTACGTCAGTGGGACACACGGCGGTGGTCTCCTTGGTGCCAGACGAAGACTCCAGTCTATGAAACGGCAACGAAGGCTTCTCAGCACCTTGACGAGCGGAACCTTTCTCCAAGTTGTTCAACAGCCTGCTGTGTGTGGCAATACTGGCTAAAGCGGAGCTGCAGCGGATAGGAGCAGAAGGAGAAACTGAGAGAGTCGGAGGAGCAGAAGTTAAGGTCGGCTGCTTCAGAGGGACGACGACGGCGGGTGAAGCAACGCAGCCCAGGGGTGGGTCGTGCTCGGCTCCGGCTTTGGAGTTTTTGCTGCTGGAAGCGGAGCCACACTTGGGTTTTGCCGCTGCTGCGGAAGTGGGCTTGGTGTCGGGGGCCAGGGCTCGGCCCACAGAGAAGTGATACGGGTAGGCCCGGAGCTGCGGTGTCACGCTGGGGCTGGAGGTCTGTGACTGGCCCTCTGTGCGGAACTGGTTGGCCGTCACCTCTCTCAGAGCTGCGATCTGGCCCAGACCAGGGGGCAGCGTGATCTTGCAGAGGGGTGAACTGAAGCTGGTGGCGGGGAGAAACGCCACAGGCTGGCCCGCTTTAAAAAAGGAGGAGCAGTGGAACCCCGGGGGTAGGCTTATGAATGGCTGGGCCGTGGTGCCTGCCACTTTGTTCGGGTTCGCCTGGCTGAGGCTGGGGCTCGGGGGAGGTGCCTCCGGACCAGCCCTCTTGCATGGGCGCAGCTGTGTGGGAAAGACAGCGGAGCCGTCTGTGTTGACTCCTGGGGCCTCAGCCGTGTCGTGCGGCACGGCGTTCTCAGAGGCAGGGCTCACGGGCAGATTGCTGCTGCTGCTACTGCTGCGGGGCTGCAACGCGGGGGCTCCCACGCACCGGCTCAGAGTGCTGCCTTTTGGGGGGGCATCAAGGCCTTTGCTGTCTCCCGCCGGCCCCGGCTTGCTTTGCTGACTGAGAGGCAGATCACCTCTGAGCTCAGCGGGCAAGGTTTGAGGAGGATTTCCCACCATGCTCTCGGGGGCCTGGTTCAGAGCTCCGCCTTCTGGGCTCACTGCACCACCATTCCCCGCGTTCGTCAGAGTGGGATCCACCTGGACAGCAGGAGAGTCAGAAAAACCCACGGTTACGGTTTCCACTCCTCTCCCTACAGCTCAATCAGCTCCAAGGTTCTCATTAAGAAGGGCCCTGGGAATGTATTTTTTTTTCCTTCAAAAACCAATAGCAGGGTTTTCCTCAAGGAATGATTCACCGTATAACCACATGGCCAGGCTCTATTAAACTGCAGCTTCTGTAGAATTACGCATTTCTTGAAGGGTGATACAAGTTTCCCAAAGGACAGAGCGCGTTACCTGCATACGACTGCTGTTAACACAACATTCCGTACGAGGAGTTGGAGGCGGCTTTGCACTGGGGGAGTTCTCAGTTTTTTACGCTCTTCTGTTGAATACAGAGAGAACACAGGGTCTGAGCATGGCCGATGGGGCAAACGTGAAGTTTATACACGGGCACGTTTACAAACATGGAACCTCCCACATTCCACATGGGCTTAAAAACACAAAGCGTTGTGTACTTTGTTAACCTGTGTGTAGATCTCATACTGGTCATAAAGACAGTGGATTTTCTGAGAACGGTCTGTTTCCTTGACTTTTCATTGACTTTAAACCAAACATCTGTCATATGAAATGTGCAAAATTTTATTTTTATTGCCATACTTTTCCGATTGACAATATCTGAAAGCAGGGCCCATGGACATTCTTGTTTTGTTTTACATTTATATAATATTTTAGCAGATGCTTATACCCAGAGCGATTTATCCAGAGAGACAAAAATCCTACACATTATCTGTTAAGATAGCGATATATAACTTAACCTATATTAAAGTTCAGGTTAACTAACCTTCAGGAAAGGTGCAACAGCAGTATCTCTCCTGAAACCAAGAGCTGCTATGCAAAAAATGTAAGTCCATTCATTACAAGCCTGTAACCAGCATGACATTTAGTGCACTAGCTGGAGTGAATGAAATTAGGACATGAGACTCAGCGTAGTATAAAATTAAATACCAAACCCATAGTATTACCTGATGTCAACTGCTATTTCCACAACCTGTTGGTAACAAGGTTAGGAAATACTTGACTTGTTTCTATCAGCAGTACATGGATGAGTTGAAAATCAGTTTATAACAGAAATTAATTTAGATACAGCAATGCACAAAATTACATAATTCGAATAGTTTCCAATACACTAAGGACGTCAAAAATTCAAATTCGTACAAGATTCTATTATTTTGGGTCTTATCTTATTTTGCAATATCAAAATAATATTTTTTTTTTAAATAAACGGTATCCAAAATATTCCATTCCATTGAACAGTTTAATCTTCCACTCAACAAGTCTGACTTCAAATTTACAGTTTAAGAGTAGTCCAAGTATATTTTAAATGACCTTTCTGCATAAGGGATGCTAAATTTGGGAAAACGGTATATCCAGATTAACGACGACATTTCGTGTTTGTGTAAATACTGTCATTATACAGCACTGCGGACTTCTCCAGTGGGTGAGGCTTTCAGTAAATACAGCTTTGAGGAGTGAGATGTAGGATCCACAGAACTCGAAGTCAGCACGAGGACTGGGTAATGGCTCCTATGCTGTTAAATTCATACTGCCAGAGCTCCTTAGCACACCGTCCTCAGATGTAAAGCAGGCGCCTCTCAAACGCGAGCACCTGAACTGGTCCGAAGCACTGAGTAGGGACTAAATCTAAATCCGACAGAAACACACATGCCAGCAGAGAAATACCTTAAGCATTCTGGAATCAGGAAAGGCCATCCCGGCGCACTCCTTTCTCCATTTATCACCGTCTTTCCCGTCTCTTGCCATCTCACACCAACACTAAAGGCCATTTGTAATCTTACCCAGGGCAGTCATGCCCACACAGTGCATTCTGGGTATGTACAATTCTGAGTCTAACTTAACAATTCTGCACCACTGCTCATGTCACAGTTAAATTTGGGTTATACTTTTCTCTTTGCACAATTAAGAGCTCAGAGTGGCGGACAGATAAATAAATAAACCAGCAAATAACATCACGTCGTAGTATGCCATGGAAACCTCTCCCAGTCATTTTTAGGGGAAACTTATTGATGGCAGGGAAGGAAGGGGGGCAGAATTACAACATGGTGCTACTCTTACTCTGTTAAATGTTAAACCCAACAAATTCAGGACATCTCAACATTCCTTTTTAACAGAACCCACCCACCACCAAGTCCGATCAGTGACCCTCTCATGACTCTTGGTAAACAATGCACAGGTGGACGAGGTCAGAGCTGATCCAGTCAGGCATGGTTCAGTAGAGTGGGTGGGGTAAGCAAGATCACAGCAGACCACCAACATGTTAAGGGATTGTATGGTGGGGTGACGTGGTTAAGGGGCTGGTTCAATAATGTTTTTTGTGCAGTAAGCACAAAGTGGGTAACCATTTTAATCTTGTGCCCATTAAATTGGAAAACAAAAGACTACCATCTTTAGAGCAGGATTAATCGATAGAGGCAAGAACAAACTTTTTTTCCACCGTAGAGCAAAGATTTCGTCTACCGTATCCCTAAATATATGAACTGTTGAAGTTCTAAATTTTCCCTAATTCACATTTTTAACACTTTAAATGCTATATAACTTGTCCTGCGTTAACTTCAGCAATATCTTTGCACTAACGAGTTTCCTCAAAATATTTTTTATACAGCAGCGAAGTGTTGAACCAAACACCAATCGCAGGGTGCACATAAAAATATTAAAATACTAAAGGTAGTTTTTTCTGAACAACGATGTGAGGAAAAGTTCAGAGGTGCCTAGTTTCAATAGCTACTAACAATCAAAGCATGCAAGGCAGCTAGTTTCGCCGTCTGTTGATTTTAACACGGTAAAGCAGGTGTTTACTTATATTGTGTCCAATATAAGTAAATGCAAGCAGACAGTGCGAATCGTAATACAATCTAAAATGGAAAGCGTCAAAAAACAAAAACGTTCGCTTCGGATTTCTTCGGTTAAGAGTCTTAACACAGGTAGTTTCCTGTGCGCGTGTACCATGAAAAACATAGCTGCCCATTTAAAATATCAGGTTTGAGGTGAAAGCAATGATAAAATTATTTTCGAAGACATTGCCCGTAACAATTCAGATACGTTCACAAATTAGATTTACTTTAACCCCATTAAAAGCTAACAGGCATTAGGTATTCTTCAATAGTAACGTAAAAACATTTGTAAAAATATATAAATTATTGGGCTTTATATTTAATTGATACATAAACGGCTAGATCATTTATATTTATATTTTGAAAAGCATCTACTTGCTCTGCAAGAGATAGATACGTCGTTTTGTCTCGAAGACACTGCTCCCCCTATTCTTTAGCTTGAAACGTCCGTGTGAGTAAGCAAAGGGATTAGGAAAAACAGAAATTTTATAGACTTAAATGACGGTCAATTCTAAACCTAATTGGTGATGGTAGTCACGATGAGGCAATGCAACAAAAATAAAACATTCTCACTCTAGTATACCGAATATGTTCCCTTCTGGTCAGTCGGCTTTGCAGCTCGGAGCCAACATTCATACACGAGACGCATGCGAGTGACAAGTATACGGTGACGCTGATAATACAATCGAACGCAGACCGTTCTGTTAAATTGACCTCATCGTTATTCTGTCATCTCATTACGATGTTAGGTAATATGTCTTAAGATTTTCGTTTCTGTCCGCAAGTCTTCCATTAACAAATCGCTCGCTCTAGCTAGCTTTTCGCAATCTACTGAGACGCCAAAAGCTTCTCAGGTGATCTAAATGTTGATACTGGAGACAATGCGATTCACAAAAAACCGTTCCAAATGCGAATCAATTTAAAAGAAGCACCACAAGGCGTAAAGCACAACACCTTACCTTTACAACTAAACAACTGTCATAACTGGCATTTGTACTAAAAAGTCGAACACACCGTGTCCACGCTCTCTCACTAACGATCACAATGTAACCGAACTATCACCTACGCGTCGCTGATATCATAACCAACGTCAAACGACAGCCATATCCCAAAGAACAAATATTCAAAACTCCAAGAGACGTATTCCACCTGTCCATCACAACCATGAAGTAGTTTCGGTAAGGGTTGCAGTCGATGATTAATGTCATAATCTTGTGTTCGTCACAAACAATTATTTCTGAAGGTCCACAGATGCAAGCTTGCACAAGAGAGGACAAATCGCACTTTTACCCATTGGACAAGTGTTTGAAGACGACTAAAATGTGAAACAACAGCAACATCAACTTAACATTTGCTCGTACCTAGCTAGCCAGCTACTGTACATGATGCGAACGACAATATTACTCTGAGAATGTGCTGAAAATAACAGGCGGTTCAAGATCCCTGCGCAGCAAAGTGTACCCGAAGAGACTCCGTCTGCACTACACATTGCTTGACAATGTTTAAAGATAAGATCTGTATCCGAATGTACGACACCAAATATGTCTTAGACAGTAATCAATCGGCCCTCACCGAAGATTCTCTCTGTTTAAAAAATAGGATATACAGACCCGAACCAATTCCTTTCGGTACTGAATAATTCGTTAAAATAATTAGCAATGAAACAGCTATGTCAAAATGTATAAACAATCACAAACCCTTTCGTTTAGTAGATCAATGAAAAAAACAAATCAAAAGAAGTAAATTCCGTTTCTTTCGTTGTAGTCCGCTGCAGTTCACTAATCTCGTCCGTTTTCGGTTCTGAAAGTCCGGGGGGGTTCGCCAAGACAGTCTGTACCGTTTCTCAGTCTCTGATGGGAGAGAGGGGCAGATGAAGAATTGGCCGTATGGGGCTTGTAGTATATGGATACCAACGCCCTCAAAGCTTGAGACAAAATAAGGGAGGAGTATGGACTACATGTACCAATGTGCAATGCCAGACCCAGCCGCTCAAGGGGAAAGGGGATCGCAACGGTGCGCTAAACTGAAAAAGCTCAAGTAGCAAAGTGAAAATAGAGATTATGGTAATAAAGACATCGTATGTTTAATATTTATACATGCCAAACTACTATGAATACAGGATTGTCAGTGTCTTCAACTAGGAATTATAGTGGAAGCATAAAAGTCAGTTTAAAGCAGCCAACCAAAAAAAGCTTGAAAAGGTAGCTCTTTGCTGTAACATTGCAGCGGAATTAACACGAGGACAAGGAACGCTGGCGGGTGTGGAAATAATTCCTTCTTAACAATTTAGAATAATTAAAAGTGTAATGATTTGTCCTGTACGTACACAGTGCGTTTTGGGGAAGGGGCGAAACTTTAACTTTAAAAAACAATATAGGCTGGATACCATCAACGTAGTCGCCCATTCAATTGATATCTTGTCTCTGGATTAGAGCTGTCGAACTTTGTTTCTCAAAACAGCGTTATTAGTCATTAACTACTGGTCAAAACATTATTAGTACCATTAAGTAGTATTAATCTTATCAATAGGTGTTATGATAGATTAATCAGAATCGCTGGTGGAAGGACATGAAACAACGCGAAATATTCACGTTTTACCTATAAGATTTTATCGTTCTGTCCTTCGGCAGATGCTTTCACTTCTAAATTTAAGACAGACTTTATTCACTCCGGTGTCATATTCATATAATTAGCTATGATTCTACCTAAGAAGGTGACAAATTGAAAAAAATCGACCACTTGAATGTATTTGCTAACTGACAAAAATAAAGTGAAGAAAAGTTATCTGCAAAATATGTAGCCGTGTCCCAAAATAGCTGAAATTTAGTTGTAATTAAACTGTATTTAAAAATCTATCAGATATTACCATTTATCCCTTCTTTTCATCATTTTAACAGTAAACCATGAACAATTTAATTTTGTAGGCACGCAGAATATTTATCATTCTCACTGACCTCTGTGCATTACCAAACCCCACCCCCTCAACTGCTTATACTGTAATCAGCCACATCAACCTTTGTTATTTTCCAACTCCTTTTCATGTCTTTCAGTTGTATCCTCTTTTCTTGCTCATATCTTTTCCACCCCAGCTTGACTGTTTGACTGTAAAGAGACAGATCCAAACTCTCGTTCATTGACTGTTATACCTCTCCCACCTTTCTTTCAACTGCCTATTCAAAAATGATGGTTTGCTTACATCACATTTCCAGACTGAAAACTTAACTCTTTCCCAATGTCTCTTTCATCTTGAATTCCCATTATTTCTCCTCCAAAAACTGTAGGTAGACATCACTAATTTCTTAAATCCTAGAGTTACTTCTCTGTCCCGACTCTTGCCTGCGACTCTAGTCACTTCCTCTCAGGTGTGTCCAGCTCCCCAGTGGTTGCTTCACCTCACCTCAAACATACATGTGTCAAACCTCCACAAAAAGTCCCTCCATAATGGGCCGATGTCTATATCTCTCTTTCCTTCACTATCGTTCACTCTCACCTGTACCATTCAGCAGGCTGATCGTAAAAAAAACTAATCTCTCCCACGGAGTTTGACCAGTCTGTCTTCAGACCAAAACTGTGAGTAAATCAGTGGCCAATGTTTTTCATGAAGCAAATGCAGGCTTGCGTAGCTCAGAGGTCATATTCCTCAATCTGCCTGAAGCCTTTGACATAGCTGATGATAGGAACCTCTTGTCTGTATATCATTCGGCCTTCAGCCTTTTCTCTGGCCTCACAAGGATTCACAGCCCCTTATGACTTCCTCCTGGGTTTAAATGTCATTCTTATGCAAGTGATGGCAATTACTCCCTCTTCACTTTCCTCATTAGTTCAATGGTATTAAAATGTTGAGAGTCTGCCCTGATGCAAGAATGTTCAGGGTTTTCTCTTCCAGTAATACCAAATTTGTGTATATTGCTTCTATGTTTGGAGGTCAATAATTAAGACGTTGATTGAAGCAAAACAATATTCACCTACATGAGACTGAAATCCTATCCAGATGACATGAGAACAGGGTGAGCACTATGATCTAGGTTGCTAATCACTTAAGGCCTGGTGCGTAAATCATTTTGTGAGTGATTGGCAGGGTAAAAAAAAAAGTTGCAAGTTATCTTGGTTCACTTCAACAAGATCTGTTATTACCCAATGTATTAACTCAAGCCCTATGCTCGGGAAATTTCACCACTAGAACACTAACCAGCCTATCTCATGGTAAGTTTTGACGGCTGCTTTGCCTGTCATAAACTGTTCAAATGCACACTGCTCTCCTACCATGCCCGAATATAATTCTATATACGCTATATTGGCCCCCTAATTTTACACACACACACACACACACACACACACACACACACACACACACACACATATATATATATATATATATATATAT
>JAOYSI010000005.1:2282537-2294090 GCA_025775065.1 Hiodon alosoides | reverse complement strand
AATAATATCCATATTATTGTTAAAAAGTAATAATCCCTGGTAAAATCAACCGTCGAATGTAAAATGTTTTAAAATTTTGTATAGCCAGTTTAAAGTTGCGTTTCTGATGTAAACTCGTATATAACGTTTCCACCCCTGAGTCGCTAGATTTTCTGGAAGGCAACAAAAAATTAACAAGCAGAAATATATTTGTAATCCACCCATTCAATTCTCTAATATAGAAGCGCAATGAAGTTTGCAGAGTTTCAATAATATAGTTGACTCCGCCCACTAGCCAATCTGTCCCTCTGGTGTGGCCTCCGATTGGCTAAGGGGGTTGCAGGTCCTGAGACTGAGCGACAAGCTCTATGCTGTACATTCGACAGTTTGTTCTGGAGATGGGAGCTGAGCGCATACCGGAGACAACTACACTGAACACAAGGGTTGATTTTGCGCCTCATTCGGAGGGTTTTGGATATTTTTTTATCGTATCGCGAACTGCTTCCTATCATATCCGCATTACTTTATGTATGAGAGTGTGTGTTTTAACCTGGATTTCATTTTACACGAATGAGCGAAACGCATCTAATAGAATCAGTATCGTGTTTAATCTGAAGAAATTAAATGCCAGAAGACATCTGCAGGACTTTATAGAGTCAGATAAATCTCCTACCTTGCTGGGAATATAGGGGAATCGTGGACTGGACCGTTATGCATTAAGAGTTTTTGCAAAAGCTTCGTTTGTGAGATTTTTCCCTTTTTTGAAAAACATTTTTTTTTCCCTCCTCCCCGAGTTGATACAGCCTTTTTTTCCCTTTCTCGACATGGATTTTTTTTTTACCTACTAGGAGACTGTGCAATTTGAAATAAATGTAGTTTGTAGAAGAAATGAAAACCTCGCTGAAATATTAACGACCAGATGGCGATGATGCTTAAAAGCTAATTTATTTAAAATACATCTGGATGCAGCTGAAATCTTAATGTGCTGCGAAGAACCACTGTGGTGCATTTTTAGCCGGCTGGTTCTTTCGGAATTCGATTTCATTTACATGGACTAGTTTTACGGAATTTCCATTACTTTTAAATATTTTAAAGAATATTTGCCAATTTAAGGGCCTTTTCATTCTTCAAAATGGTCGGTTTTCAGTACAAATCTTGGCTCCTAGTTTGTAAAATTGTCAACCACATCGATTTACGTGGGTAAAATAATTTTATGATGCATTCTCATCTGTATTCGTATTGTTATTGTTATGATTTTATTTCAATGTAGCACGTTGGAGATTAAGATTATTCTGACAATATACACAATTAACTCAGTGAAACCCAGATCTCTACTTTAAAGTGAGTAAATTAGATTAAGAAGCGTGCCGTTTATATATGTAGCTATATTAATTGGTTTCTACTCTCTAAATTTGACATTCATTTTACAACTTTCTAATGTAAGTAGCGCCTTGGAACAATTTGGTCTCTGATTATGAAAGCCACTCGGGTACATAAATCTAAATGATTATTGGACGTGTATTTGATTTTACGAATATTTTTTTTTTTTAAATCAACAAGTATAATGTCCTCTACGGAAATGGATTTTATACAAATTCTCCTAATCGCTCTTTTGTGCTGGACTGGGGTTGATGCTGTTATCAATCTGAAATACTCCGTAGACGAGGAGCAAAAACCCGGGACGGTCATTGCAAACGTAGCGAAGGACGCAAAAGATGCGGGATTTGTGATTGATCCTCGCCAGCCGTCGTTACGAGTCATTTCCAATTCTGAGCCGCACTGGGTGGATATCAGCCAAGCCGGATTTCTGATCACCAAGCAAAAAATTAACCGGGATTCAGCGTGCCGTCAGACGCCTAAGTGTTATATTTCTTTGGAAGTGATGTCAAACTCGATGGAGATCTGCGTGATTAAAATCGAAATTAAGGATCTGAACGACAATGCTCCTCAGTTCCCAACCGATCACATAGACATTGAAATTTCAGAAAATGCCTCCCCCGGCACCCGGTTTCCCCTAGAGGGGGCAAATGATCCGGATTCGGGTAGCTTTGGTGTTCAAACTTACGAGATCACACCTAATGATCTCTTTGGACTGGAGATTAAAACCAGGGGCGACGGTTCCAAGATTGCCGAGCTCGTGGTACAAAAGACGCTGGACAGAGAAACACAATCGCACTACACTTATGAAATCACTGCAGTGGATGGAGGAGACCCTCCGAAGTACGGTACCGTGCAGCTTAATATTAAAGTCATAGATTCAAACGACAACAACCCAGTTTTCGACGAGCCTGTATACACTGTAAACGTGATGGAGAATTCTCCATTGAACACAGTAGTCATTGACTTGAATGCAACAGATCCCGACGAAGGCACGAACGGCGAGATAGTGTACTCGTTTAATAGTTACGTCACTGAGAAAACAAGGGACGTGTTCAAAATTGACCCCCGAACTGGTGTGATTACTGTCAGTGGAGTTTTGGACTATGAAACAATGCACATTTATGAGATCGATGTTCAAGCCAAAGATTTGGGTCCTAATTCTATCCCAGCTCACTGCAAAGTGACTGTTAACGTAATGGACGCAAACGATAATGTGCCAGTAATTAGCCTGTTGTCAGTGCACAGCGATATAGTAGAAGTGAGTGAGAACGCGCCACTGGGATACGTCATAGCATTAGTGAGGGTTTCAGACAAGGATTCTGGAGCGAACGGAAAGGTGCAATGCAGACTGCCTGGTAACGTTCCTTTCAGGCTCCAGGAATACGAAAGCTTCTCCACAATACTTGTTGATGGGAGGCTGGACAGGGAACAGAGGGACACGTACAATCTCACAATTCAAGCAGAAGACAACGGTGTCCCTTCCTTAAAAACCACTAAATCGTTTTTAGTCATTGTAACCGACGAGAACGACAACCCTCCCCACTTCACAAAACCACATTACCAAGAAATGATCCTAGAAAACAACACACCCGGTGCTTACTTGTTATCTGTGACGGCTCAGGATCCGGATTTAGGCTTAAATGGCACCGTGACCTATCAAATAGTGCCCTCACAAGTGCGAGACATGCCCGTTTTTACGTATGTGTCGATAAACCCTAATTCTGGTGACATTTATGCCCTGAGGTCATTTAACCACGAACATACTAGGACATTTGAGTTCAAAGTTTTGGCCAAAGACGGAGGTAACCCGTATTTAGCCAGTAACGCCACAGTGCGAATTGTCGTGTTAGACGTTAACGACAATACGCCTGTTATGACCACTCCGCCTCTGGTTAACGGGACAGCCGAGGTGTCCATTCCAAGAAATGCAGGGGTGGGTTTTTTGGTAACCCAGGTGAAAGCCGACGACTACGACGAGGGTGAAAACGGAAGACTAACTTATTCCATCTCGGAGGGTGACAGGGCATTCTTTGAAATAGATCAAGTGAATGGCGAAGTTCGGACCACACGGACGTTCGGGGAGAATGCAAAGACGACCTACGAGATAACTGTGGTGGCACACGACCACGGAAAAACGTCTTTATCCGCTTCTGCATTTATCGTGGTCTACCTCTCGCCGGACCTGAACGCACAGGAGTCTATTGGACCCGTTAACTTGTCCCTGATCTTCATCATTGCATTGGGCTCTATTGCTGCCATCCTGTTTGTCACAATGATATTCGTGGCAGTTAAATGCAAAAGGGATAACAAGGAAATTCGAACATACAACTGCAGGTAACAAAACACCTTTTGTCTATATTTTTAGTCAGAAGAGCACATATATATAATGCATTTTTATTTAAATATATTTAGTCTACAAAATATTTAAAATATTACACAAAAGTAATTTGTAAAACATGTATTTAACATCGCTGCATGTAAGTAGGTATTTGCCTATCTGCGTGCATGTGACTATATGTTGACTGCACGTGCTGCTGCTTGTATCAATAAATGCATTGACTTCACAAGGAAAATAAATGGTGAAAAAAGAAACGCATCAGTTCCACTAGCGCGTCAGATTCTGTAGAGGAACGTCAAAAATTCGGAGCCGTAAATCGAACGTGGCCGCACTGGCAAACTAAGGTGCATATCGTAGGGCTTCCACCCCTATACACATTATTTTAAAACACATGTAGAAGTACATTTCTGTTTTGATATAGGTAAGCATCCAACAGAATATGCATGATTGCATTGCTTCTGCCTGTGTTTCAGATTTCGAGGGTGTGTCAGTGTTTTAAAAGCTTACTGGAATGAACTGCACGCGGCCTGTATTTTATTAAACAGATATTTCATATTACCAGCCGGGCAAATGGATGGTTTATAATAAAGACCCATTGTGACAACCTAGACGTGTAGATATGTCCAAATTTCACCACAATTTAAATTTAGTGCTTGGCTTTCGCGTACCATCGCATTCTTTATAATTACGAAGTAATATAAATTGCAAATGTTTTATACTAGGAAAAATGCACATTCTATAGGAACAGTTTCTTATTTTAATTAGTATTTTCTGATAAATAGATAAATGTCTAAGATTGTGACAAAACAAGACCACGAGAAGCAGATTATTTCACAGCACGTCATATTTCCACAGCGATAGTTCTAAATGTTTATTTTTTGACACACACTAATTAAATATACAAATCCGATACGTATAAATTTCAAGTTATATCATTGTTATAGTTTTAATCACGAATCACAATTATACAGCTTTTGCTGTGTTTACCATCACTAGATATTCATTTATATTGGATATTTTGTGACTTTACCTATTCTATTTAGGTTGGAACAGATTAATGAACTAAATTACCACAAGGAAATTCTTGCACGTGTCTGACGTGTCTAAATTAAGTTCAGGTTACAATGACACGAACATGTGTCAATAAAAAAATATTTAAAAAAAACAACATTTTCCATTTCCCGCAGCTACATTTCCATATAAATTGCATCTGTGAGTTTAACCTGAGATAATTTCCATATTTTAGACACTACATGACTTTTGTTGTTATTTCAGGAAAGCCGTGATATTATTGAACAGTTAAGCAGTGAGGTCTGTCCAAAGCCCAATGCCCCTATGTGCTCATGGTAATACTGGGTCTGATCACTGACTCCGATTTAAAACAGTCATTGATTTTTTTGACCCGAGTGGCTAAGATAGCTTTGGGGCCAGCTGTGGTAGTTCCACCCGCTTTCCCCTGCTCGGGGGGGGTGCAACAGGGGGGTCAGAGGGAACAGTCAACGTCCAAGTGGCCTTCGTCGCTCACGTTGCGGCCATGTCCTGGATCCGGCGCGCTCAGACTAACTGAGGCAAGCGGGAGGAACCGGGCTGTTTCTCTGCAGATCAGAAGCCACAGCCTTGTGTGCGTTTAAATGGTTCCTCCGGCTCTGCGCTGCCGGCTGCCCTAGGGGTGATCTGGTACTGGGGGCCCTAGGTACAGCTGAAAGGATGAGTGCAGACCTCTGGGTGGCTTGCTCTTGTCTTAGTGTGAACTCCTATGTTGTTGGGTTTTTTTGTTTTTCCCTGTGGAGTGGGAACACCCAGGACGCGACGCGTCCGCCTTCCTGTGGATTAACAGCAGACAGCTTCAAACGGTCCCCTTTAAGATGGCGAGGCACACCAGCATGTAATCTGCCTACTAATTATCCTCATTAAGGTAGAAGTTGTGTTATGGAATCCCAATACCAGGAGCAAGCTAAAAAATAAATACCGGATGCCACAATCCTTAGATAAAAAATAAAGAAGAGGAAAAAGAAATTAGGTACTCAAACAATCCCTAATCCCTTTTCAAACAAATATATATATATATATATATTTTGGTTCCATCTGAAAAGCTCTACCTGCTGAGTGGTTTAATCTATATTGAGGCATAGTGCTTTTAGGCATCAACCTCCTCAAACCCGCATCAGTGTTCACTGTCTGTTCCACTAAGGATTCTGCCTGTCTGCTTTCAATTCAAACACCAAAGTAGGAAGAACAATGACAGAATGAAGCACTTTCATTCCTGTTATTAAGACAGACCTGAGTCACACTCCCCCCTTTGCTCATTCTAAATCAAGGGAGGGAAACTTGTTTTGAGACGGCCTCAGAAAGATAAGGTTGAGTCCTGTTTTCTTATTCTCTGACAGAGGAAGGGGGGATAGGGAAGACGCAGGCAGCATCTCAATGAAAAATAGAATCTAGAGTGCAAAGAGAGAACCTCCTGGGGTTATAAGGGGTGTTATTTATGCAGAGCAAGTGTTTTTTAGTTGCATGTATTAACACAGGAGGGGGGGGGGGGGGATAGCTGCACCCTCCAGAACTGCCTAACAAACAAACAGACTGTGATGGTGTGTTGCTGAAAGTCATACAAAAAGGAGACAATTACAGTGGGCCAGACCTAGGTCAGAAGAAAGAGAGTCCCTCTAACTCTAACAAAATTCCACCTCATAATCTGCAAAAAAAATCAGAATGCTATTTGGTTTGCCCTGATGATAAATAAAGTGTGCCAATCACACATTGCCTTGGTGACTGGCTGAATGGTTTTAGATCCACAGGCCCCCTAGCACACATAATAGGAAAGTTCCCTAGTGATTAAACATGTCATTGCATATTTTGCTAATAAAATTCAGTATAGTTTCTGCCTGTGCGTGTTTTGTGATTTGGCATGTTTGCGTTGTGGGTGCTTGTCGGTGACGTGTGGATTACAGAGCATGGAACTGCAGACGCCACAGCTTCATTGGTTGTCAAGAGTTCACCTGACCACAGCTGCACTCAGACGTGCCCAATGAGCTGTGGCCTTGCGGCTTACAGCCACTGGCAGGCCATGGCTGTGCGGACTGCAGGAAAAAGCAGAGCACTGCTTTATTGAGTCTGTTCAGTTTCTTTTACTTGCGCAGGGTGGCGGAGTACTCCTACGGCAATCAGAAGAAGTCCAGCAAGAAGAAGAAACTCAACAAGAACGACATCCGTCTGGTGCCGCGCGACGTGGAGGAAACGGACAAGATGAACGTGGTGAGTTGCTCGTCTCTCACCTCCTCGCTCAACTACTTCGACTACCACCAGCAGAGCCTGCCACTGGGCTGCAGGCGGTCCGAGAGCACCTTCCTCAACGTGGAGAGCCAGAACTCACGCAATGCCGCCCCCAACCACGGCTATCACCACCCCTTCACCGGGCAGGGCCCCCAGCAGCCTGACCTCATCATCAACGGCATGCCGCTGCCAGAGGTGAGCCCCGCTCTGTCGTACAGCTGCCGCATTGAGGGGTGGGCAGAGGGTGGTGTGGTGTGGTGTGGTGTGGTTGGAGGGTTGGGAGGTCGAGTGGGGGTGCCTTGTCTCGCCACGTCTTTGTGATGGATGTTTGTAAAGTGTCCAGACGCGTGGGAGAGATCCCCACTGTGAGGAGGCCTCAGTCGGAAACATTACTCTGTGTGGCGATTATAGTACTGATGCTGCTCTGCTGTTCTGGGGTGGTTACTGCTTTAAGTTAGAGCCTCACGTTCATGTGGAAATGCCAGCTGATGTGTTAAATATACTGGAATGTTTATTTTAATGTTTCTTTCCTAATAAGGTTTCTTTCCCATAATTAACTTACCAGACGTTTTCCTGCACATATCTTTTTTTTTATTTGGGATAACAGCAAAACTTTTTCACATATCTCAGGTACAAGGAAGGACCTTTTGTTTTAATAATTGTGCCAAATGGCACCTGGGGGGGTGGACAAAAAATGTATTATTTGGTTTGCCATATCTCACGTTTGTGTGTTGCACGGGACTCATTTGCCAGATGCGTTTACCTAGCCACAGCTACAGCAGGTCATTTCAGATGTAGATATTGAGTGTTTATGGGAATAAAGTCTCAAATCTCTGAGCAAGCCAAAAACGTTCAAAATTTGTGTGCAGAAATAAATCTCAACTACATAGACATATTCTAGTGCAGGCGCAGTACATTGTTGTGCACTTGTTTCTTTTGGGATGCAGTACATTGTTGTGCACTTGTTTCTTTTGGGATGCAGATAGGAGAGCTGTTGCTGCAGTACTATCAAAGCAGAGTTTACACAATCTCAGCTGATCTTTCATTTATGGATTTTTGACTCTATGAACTGGTCTATCATATTCTTTGGGAGGCCTCTCTTCCAACCTAATCTGTCTAGCTTTGGAGGAGTCTTTTACTGCCAGATCCAGTACAGAGGACAGAAAAAAAATAAATAAATAACATATGTAATTCACAGAGGGACTCAGATCACAGGACGCATAGAGGAAAAACAAAACGAGAGGAGTCAAAGACGTATTGGCCCATTGACTTACCCGATCGAATGGCTGTCTCATGGATCAATTATGTGCTCTTGAAGTGGTACCGATTTATTGTGGCTGCAGTGGGGCGGATTCTGTTTGTAGTGGGTGGGGTCAAAGGGACATGAGCCAATCAGTGTGGCGTTGTCTAATTCATCAGCAGGTAGCATGCAGGTCATGCTCCACTCTTATTTGAACAGAAGGATACAATGCATGGAGGGGGGAGTTCTGGAATCAAAGGAATTACGTGCTGTTGTAAAATGGAGCACAGCGGCCAGGCAAGGCGGCTTAAGCGTCAAATAAAGGGACCTTTGTAGCAGGATTAGGGGGCCTTTATTTTGTCTTGGTTAATGAAAAAATGGGGGGGGCGAATAAGGTAGCAGATTGATTTTGATTATCTTATATGCAAAGCTTAAGCGTTGCCTTGGAAGACGAGAGAGGAGTGTTAGCGTCTTAATGCCAGGTGTCTGAGCCGAGCTTATTTAGTCACTTTCCCATCTTTTATCATCTGCATTCCGAAAACATCCTGAAATCACCCAAGCACCACCCCATTCAACTAGGCCACATCTCATTGGCTAACATTCTTCTTGCCACGGGCACCAGCGAACTTACTGGGGGCCGAGAAATGGGGCTGAAGGGTGGATGAGATGGACGAGCGGTGTGGGTGGGCTCCACTCATCCAGCAAAGCATGGAAGCCCAAGGTACAGAGACACAAGACACGTACTTCCGCTGAAAGTCGATGTCAGATAACCTGCACTCCGGTTTGCATCAAGTACGATACACTGTTAAGCTCCACGCTGAGCATGCATAATATAAAGGGCCGGAACGTAGTTAAATGTGAATAGGCCACATCCTATGTGATAGCTCACTGAAAGCCTGGTGGGGTGTTCGTAATGTCCTCTGGAGGAAAGTCTCTGAAGAACCGTCTTTACTGGCCAAGCAATTGTGCCCAAAAAAAAAAAGAACTTAGATATGCAAAAGAACAGGGGATGTTTTCAGAAGGCAGTTGTGAATGCTGGTGCTTGGCCTAAACTAATTGTATCACTTTTAAGTGATGACTTGTGGTGTCATACAGTTATACACAATTATACAGTTGAGTGCCTCTGGCTATGTGTTCATGAATTAGTAATGTGTGGTCCACTATACCTATGATTTTAATAATGAATTCTTAAGGGACATAGGATTTTTTTATATTAATTTCACATTAACCTTAGCAGAAATAATAATATATATATATTGCTGAATTAAATGGAAACGGGGGTTCATTGAAATATTGCAGCGTTTAGTTCACTCAGCAGATTAGCTAAAATCTGTGCATTGCTAAAACAAGTGCACGTTTTCCATACACTGCCATGCTTTCAGATGAAATGCGGCTTACTTTTTGCTTATTATATACAAAAGTAATTTAGATACAGTTTAATTTGTGGTTTTCTACACAGTGAAGTGAACATCTAAATCGCTGGCATACTGAAGGGAATTAGCACAATAACATCTCAAAATCGGCACTCTCGGGCTAGTTTCGAGGCGAACCTCAAAACACAGAAAACCAATTAGCATAATCCGTAGTTTGTTAAAGTAACCGGCGAAAATGCCAACAGGGAGCAGTTTTACTTTCCTCATGCAAAATGGCTACTGCCGCTGTTCGTACAATTAATGAGCAAAAAATGTGTTTGAAACTACGACATGTTCAACCCGCAAGATTAATTTTATACCAGAATATTTACCTCAATGTGTTTTAACGCTCGGAAACCGCTGAATTTCTCCCTCCTGAGCCGTTCTTTCCCCACTCTTTTTTTCGTTTCACTTACCGTGAAAAGGCGCATTGTTTATCTAAACACTGGCCGAAATTTAGTGCGTTGAGCCAAAGAAGAGGCGGAGGTTTAAACGACACGCGAGTGTTTGTAGAGTTAACGAAGTTATTCTGGCCGCTTTTCAGAGCTCTGCTTTGCTCGAAACAAGTCTTAATTGATCCATGCTAAAGTTTGCCAGATTGCCGTTTCCTAACCTTATGCCCTTACAGGAGTGTAACATCTTGTTTTTATTTTTGTAACGAAAGCGAGCGGTTTCATGTCTACAACTTGTAGGCTACTCATGGATAATATATTTGCTTGGGTTTTCCTTCTCATGTCTTGTTTTTGTTTAAATACACTTAAAGATTTTAAAGAAAAAGAAATGTGACAAAATGAAAAAGTATTTCTAATTTAATATAATATGTAGGATTAAAAAAAAAAAAAAAAACCTTTTTACTCCAAATTTCATCAAAGTAATCCAATTAATCAGTCTAAATCCCAGACAAGATAAATGAAAGGTCACAACATGCTCTCTCTCGGGAAGGCTTTGCGCAAAGACTATGCTGAGCTCACAATCTCTGATGAGATACCAAGATTTAAACAGTTTAAACAAGAGGTGACATGTATCAGAAGATGACAGAGGTTGACAAATAAACAGTAATGGCAGGGGAAAAAATAGTAAAGAAAAGTGCTACCTGATTTGGAATATTTATTATTAGCCAAATGATTTCTAGATAACAACAGCAGGAATAATAATAACAGTAAAAGATTTTAAAATAATAATCACTGTCATCATCATCATCATCATTATAGTTTTAATGAAGTGTCTTGGCATCTTGGGCTCCTGGTATGTTCCTAAGAAATCTTTACGTTAGATCGATGATACACTGCATGGTCTTTTGTAGGAAATAGATATTACAAACCATGTTAATTTTTCTCAACTAGCTTCATGCCAACTTGATATTTCTAACTTGTTTTATGTGGCTGAAGGCAGAGTTGCAGTGTGGAAACTCACAGGCCTCCATGCCCTCCACAAGCCTGAAGCGCTCGGCCCCCATTTGGATCCGTGCATGCAAGTTTCAAAACAAAGACGGCAGACGCGGGCTGACAGAAACATGTCACTGCAACATGCCTGTAACAAGATGTGATGTCGGTGTGCTCTGTGCGTCAAGCCGAGGGAGAGAGTTTGGGAATAATGACGAGTGAGACAGAGTATGCACTGAGAGAGAGTTTGGGATTAATGACAAGTGAGAGAGAGAGAGTGTGCACTGGGAGTGAGTTTGGGAATAATGATGAGAGAGAGAGAGTGTGCACTGGGAGTGAGTTTGGGAATAATGACAAGTGAGAGAGAGAGAGTGTGCACTGGGAGTGAGTTTGGGAATAATGATGAGAGAGACAGAGAGTTTGCACTGGGAGAGAGTGCGGGATTAATGACACGTGAGTGAGTGTGTGTTATTTTTATATATATATATATATATACACACTCAAATTTATTTCTTTATTGAAAAAATAAACTTAACTATGATTTATAACTAT
>JAOYSI010000005.1:2255621-2282437 GCA_025775065.1 Hiodon alosoides | reverse complement strand
GGGGGATCAGACATTTGGTCCGTCCCTCACCTGGGGAAGGCAGTTATAACGACAGACATGCGATGCGGTGGACCTGTTCCCAGCTCCGGCTTGCATGAGCAGCCACAAAAAGCTGACTTTTGGTTTAATTTGGAGAACTAGCAATAATCCAGACTAAGGCTCTTAAAGCTGCGGCTTCCCCTCTGCTGGATTAGGGAAACGTCTTTAAAAGGATCTGGCCTGCTTATCAGTGCTTCCCTCAACTCTTCAAAAACGGAGGGAGACAGATTCCAGTGGGTCATTTGTGTATTCATTATACAAAGACTACTTATCCAACTATGAGGATGAATAAATGATAATAACATTTATAATAATAACAGACATAAAGACTGCCAGGCGTCAGTGAAATATCTCCCTTCCGAAGCAGCAGAAGCCGACGGAGAGCTATACATATTGGTAAAAGAATAGGGTCCCACTTGTCTCAGTCCGTCCCCATCCTCAGCCCCTCGCACACCACTGCAACAACCCAATCAATGTCTTTTTCTTTTTTTCTCACCCGACAAAAAGCACTTCAATCAAAACCATTTAGGATAAGTTACGTTTCTGTTTATTTAATTGTTTCAGGTATCATTCGAAGCTTGAACTGAAACGCAGCTAGGATAACCGGCTGGTTTTATTTTTTATAAATTGCTTCATTTCAGAATAACCGTCATTTTGGCTGTTTTCCGCAAACGTCTCATATTTGAAATCAATTTGCAAGCAGAGGACAACAATGATTCCCTTCTTCATATATATATATATATATATATGTATATGTACGGCATTGAATTGGCAAACAAAGGTTTTTTCTTTTCTTTCTGAAGATCAGGAGGGATGAGAGAAACTCCTTCCAATTTAAGCCTGTTTGTCTCAGTCACCGCTAATGAAGTGTTGTTTTTTTTCGGCTGACTGGCTTACTGAACTGCACAGGGAATGGGTACCCATCTCACACTTTGTATGCAAAGTGTCAGTATGAAACAGTACAAAACTGGGCGTCAGTCAGTTATCTCAAGAGGGGGGGTGGGGGGGCGGGAGGGAGACCTGCCCTGGGAACACTAATGAAGACACTGAGACTCTCGGGAGGAGGCTTTGGGAGAAGGCGGCTGGCTCGCCACAGAAGGAGTGTGTAAAATTAGAAGCACCGGTGTGTGGATACTTGTTTACCAGGTGACACCTTTTTGACTGTTCAGGGGGGCTGAGAGATTCCCAATGCGGCAATCAGCGCTTAGCTCTCACCACTAAGAGCTTGTGTGAGACAACCTCATTCAGACGTGCGAGGATCATGCTAGGAAATTATCATTTTTCCTCTGCCAAAGCAGAGCTTTATTTCCCTCCCACCTCTCCCCCAATCAGCATGCAGCCTGCATCCTAACTTAATTGTTTAGCATGACCTTTGGTACAGTGCTGCTAATTATTAGCATCACAGAGACCCTGTAAACCAGACCTGAAATTACAATGGATTTATTTGAAGGGACAGTTTTTCTACTCTTGACAGGTCAGTAAAACTGGCCTTTCACGAAGGCACATCTTAAGCGACACAGATTTGGGCTAGGCGAATTTCAGAGGCTAGGCAGACGGCATAAGAATATCTGCCGTTGTAAACAAACAAACAGCTTCTTACCCGTACGTCTGTCCAGCTGCGTCATACGCGTATCCCGTCATTCCGATTCTGGAGTTTACCCTGCGTGATCTTAACTTTAGCCCTTTGTGTTCTGGTGCTGGTTTGGGGAACAAGGCACGATAAAACCATTTATTCACCATTTGGGATCAAAACCCATCTGTTGCTTCACCAGAGGGGGCATCCATTTGTTTATTTGTGTATCGCGATCTCGTTCAGAGCCAGAAAGGAATGGAGGTAATAGATAGATAGAAATAACGAAGCATGCTGGTTCCACGGATAGATATTGCTAAAATTGCTTATTAATCGGACTTTATGGAACCTCTGGTATCAGATATCTGGCACAAAAAAAAAACATGCAATCAAAGGAACCCAAGTCTTGAAAAAACTGTTGCAGACGATAACAGCATTCTTTCAGCTGGCTTATACTGTTTCTAATGTAGGTACTGACTCCGGTATTTTCCACACAATGGAAGCAGTGAAGAAGATGTGGCAAGTCCTTAGCGATCTCTAATGGTCTTGTTATTCTTTCATTTTAACTGCTTTCAGATTCATCCTCAGAGATTCATTGTCATAAAGCAAAATCTCTTTTAGTTTCTAAACCCCACATGCAATGGACATTATGGAAAAAATTGGTCAGACTTAGGTGTGGGGTGTCTTAAGGACCTATACAATGTAATAAGCACTTCATAAAAGACAGTATTCATGACCTTTCATTAATATCTATAAGGTGATGTAGCAGTATTAAGCCAACATGCATTGCAGCGTTATGCATATGAACTGATAAAGGGGTCCCATGAAGCGAAATATCAGCTTACTACTATATTTCTGCAGTCATGTGAAAATTCAGCAGAACGTTTCCAGAATGTACTGTTCCATTTCAGAGGGTCTGAGATTTTCGAGTAATTTCATTTGAAGTTCTCTCACATATACCACACAGAGGTAAGAAAGGGGGTTTTTTTGCACATGAATTGGCACATTTTTGATAAATGTGTCAGATTCAAAACAAGACCATCTCGGATGTAAATGAAGAATTACACCCCGTGGGCCATCCAGCTAGGTCCACCAGTTTAATAGGCATAAAATGTGTAACATTTGTCTGTGAAGCACTAACCCAGACACACAGACCTGCAGAATCTGCATAAAAACAGATCAACATCAACCCCTAAGATACGTTTTAAACAGAAGTGTTTCCCATTATATACATGCCCAGACTATTTCGATGAGAACTCTGTTGTTTTTTTTGTTGTTGTTGCTGGTGCTGTTGTTTTTACAGTAGTGTAACAAAAAGGTTTTGTCTCAAACGATTGCCTTATTTCAAGGAAATTATGGTTGGGAAAGAAAGGCAGGAGGCAAAATTTTCATATATATATTAGAAACTTGGCACTTTCTTATACCATGGCAAACTAAACACCAGAGGCGGATAGGCAGATAGATTGTCACGCAAATCCTCCATTGGTAAAGAAGTAGGCGGTTTAAGGACGTGGCTTGCGGCTATGTCCTGGTATGTTGCTGCTTCGAATGATCCCTGGTCTTCCTTGGTAAATAACCTGGCTGCCCCCAAAGGCAGCCCTAATACAAACAAAATGAAATCAAGGCTACACAGCTAATCCCCTCTGCGCTTCGACTGCTGGAATCTCTGACAAACCAATGGGTCAGATCTGTTGCATCTGGCCCCACTCTGCCCATCAAGCTCACAAGCTGCTTCTCCTTCCCCATGTGGCAGAACAGAAGGCTGGCTCTGCTCCTCTGTATCCCCGCATTGTGCCACAGGATTCTCTTTATATGTGTGCGTGCGTCGGGTTGTTTTTGAGCCTCTGTGTGTGTGTGTGTGTGATGGGGGTTTGAACCAGTGTAAGTGTGTGTGTGTCGGGTTGTTTTTGAGCCTCTTTGTGTGTGTGTGTGTGATGGGGGTTTGAACCAGTGTAAGTGTGTGTGTGTGTGTGTGTGTGTGATTGTGTGTGTGTGTGTGTGTGTGTTGTTGTTGTTTGGTTACGTCCACCCACGTAAGCCCATATGGACGAGCATGATGGGTAGCTTCATTATAGTAGTGTCTAAATTACATAAATAGACGTGGGCATTTGCAATACAGATTTTATTAATTAAATTACATTTACCAACGATAGTTAGGATTGAGAAGACAGCATGATTCATGTTTATGCTGGACAAACCTAAAGAAGAAAGAAAGAACCTAAGAAAGAACCTAAAAATGTGAATATTTATACAAAGGATCCTGTGGATGCTGTTTGGTTGGTTGAAGGAGTCTGTACTAATTACAAGCTGGTGTTTTTGACTCTACAGATCTGCCAATGACGTGTAACGAGATAATGCGCTCCAGTCAATCCCGGTTTTGACAGCTGCTTGAAAAGGCCATCCAAAATATTAGTGACAGATGCGCCTCACACATATAGATCCGAGGCGAGCTCAGAGCTAATGATGTGCCCTCTGCTGCCCGGTGAGAGTGCGGTGTAGTTTGAATGAGTCACGTTCCTCCGAACGACAAACCGCCACCACCTGTAGCATGGCCACGCTGCCTCACTCAAACCGAAAGGCAGGAGTGACGCCCGTATTTGAGGTCCGGCCTGAAAACCATCCTCGCCCGCCAAGGTGCAGGGTAAACATAATTTGTTTGAGCAAATCGCCAGGGTGCTGGCATTAATGAAAGATGATGGAGTTCCACCTGTATCCTCTCTGTTTCTCCTTGTTTGCCAGAGCGCTTATCTCAGATGCTTCTGGAGGCCATGACTCATCTGTTACCGCGTGTCAGATTAAGGGATGTCAATAACAAGACCGACTCAATCCATCTCCGAGTAAGAGCATCAGTTTGGGCCGTGGGAGCCCGTAATGAGGTGTAGCAAATCTTCATCCAACAAAAATGTCTGAAAAGATGCCTTATCATCGTGATGGGAGGAGTTGGGGCAAGGGGTGTACCTGAATGCTGCTTCAGGGGCATAGGCTAACCACAGCCCATCAATGTCAGTGCTGACAGCAATTTTGGCAACAGAGACCTGGAGTGCTACTTCATTATTTTGGAACGCAGAATCAAGCCGCCATTTGATTTACACTCAAGCCAAGGCAGTATTATGAGATATTAGTCTTTTTTTCTTTCTTACACCTACCTGCTAAGGTAGGGAATGAACCCAAGGCACCAATGAGAAACTAATAACTCAAAGACTTAGATACCACTGTTATTATAGTCTATCCAGTGTCCATTAGTTTAGTCCAAACCCCTTACTGAACAGTTCTTGTGTAACGGTGTACATTGCCGTACTGTTAAAAACTGTGTATGGTGAGAAATTTCAGTATTTTCATAACTTGTACCACTCACTTTATTACAGAAAAAGCATAGAATTAATTTGCAAAAATTCCACTGTTTGGGGCCGCATGACTCTCAAAAGGGGTACAAAACTGCCACTTAAAAGATTAGGCATTTCATTTCAGTACCTCCCTTTTCCCTGCCAAATTGGACAACAAACACCAGCCACGAATGAAACTAGCTCTCAAGTACCCAGGCAGCTGATTCGCTTGGAACGCAAAGGCCCGCTAGTAAGAGATCCAGTTTGTCTTGCTTATTATCGGAGAAGCCAAGGAGCCCAGATTGACGGTGCGGATGAAATCCGCCACATTCACCATCTCTGGCGGGGCAGGACAGGGCCCCATTTAAAGGGGGCTGCAGCCCAGCCTTTTCAGGTGCTACAGAGCTAAGGCTAAAGCAATGGGCGAGTCGCCGTTCAGCCACATGAAGAGAACCCTGTGGAACTGCTTCTGGGAAAGTTAGTTTGGATTAGGCTGGCACTAAAAAGAAAAGTAAGCTGGTGTATCCTTTGTAAAAAGAAAAAGCCATGCGATGGTCTAGTCTCCCCCTTTTAGCATACAAAACCGCGCGTCTTAATCCTGCTGCACCTGGTGTTTCCCACATCTGCGATGAAAAGCCATTGCAGGGGGTCGTATACGGGTAACCGCCCACAGCTGGCAGACACGCTGTCTGACTGGGGGATTTTCATGCACCGCAAGTGGGGGGAGCAGACACACAAAGGCCAGTCGAAACACAACACAGGCCCTATCTCGTTACATTCCTGACTGACAAGTCAAAAACACGCCGGGGAGAGGGACGCTGGCGTGGTCACGAGAAACGCGACGACGTGCCAGCGTGCCATATGATACACAAACCCCGGCTCCTGTAACAAAAGTCCCATTATTGAAAACCCTTTGACAATTTTTGAAAGGAGGGCAGCAGCCCTGACTTGGATGGCTTAATTACTTTGAATCCTGTTGCTATCAACGTATGTATAATTAATCACATCTTCACTGGCTGTTTGCTAACAGCACCCAAAAGACCTCGATAGTCATTTCTCCGTTGTGGCTGCATCTTGAATATTGAAACGTTAACAGGATATGGTCTCTTTCTCCGTATATAGACTGCAGATTCAGAACAGGAAAAGACCTGTTCTCACTTCCTGCTCTTCACATTTGACACCTGACACAAAAAAGTCAGATATTTGTGAAGGCCAGATGGGATGGCAGGTTAAATGACTGAAAGAATGAATTGGGGGGAAAAAACACTTGTATTTTCACCTCCGTTTCTATTGTATTTTTTTGTCTGCACTTCTGGCCTTGTGAAAACAATGCTGGTGAAATATATACAGCCAGTGGAGGCGATGGCCATGAGAACAGTTGCTACAGGCAGGAAGGGAACTGATGTTTGGCTGCTGCTGAGTCTGGGCATCAAAAATAAGGAACCAGAAAGCTCCCTGGCAGCAACAGCACATTTTAATCATTTAACTTATTAGTGGCTCAAACCGAGGCACAGTTCAGTCACACGTACCGTTTTGTTCAGGCAAGGCAATTACAACAGTCAACCCTTAGAAATAACTTCCCTTCCTGCTAAGATTGATTCGCGTTTGTGCAAATTGAGTTTTGTGGGAATTGACAGTTGATGTAGTGACTGGGTGCGGAGGATATGACAGGCTGTTTGTCGCCTGGGCCCGCGGTGATTGATCACGTGTAATTTGTTTGTTAGAAGCCACTTGGTGTTAAATGTTAACAAATCCTCCACTTCATCCTGGGTTTCCAAAACAAACAGAAACAGAAAATGTAATCTCATCCAAAGACATAGGGGTGCCCCAAGCACTCTCTCCCCGACTCTGACTATTGCACGGGGGGGGGGGGGGGCTGGGTGTGGCCTGCACCAAAACGGAACTGGAATGTATAATCCGGCAGATGGCGGATCAGTGAGTCACGTCTACAAACAGAAGAAGGACGTCCACCTGCGGCAGTGGTCAAAACTCTGGCAAAAGCCCCAGAACCCAGGCCAGTCAATCCCTGGTGATCTTGTCCTGGTGCTCAGGATGGGAGCTCTGTGGCAGCAGCTGAAAGGGAATGTGTGCGTGGGGTGTATTGTGTCGCAGAGTTAAGAGCTGAAAACACTTATTCTTTTTTTCTCCCCACTTCTTTGCCAAGTCTCCTGGGCCACCCTTTGCCAGTGGAAGAGTGTATAAACAACAGACCTCATTATGTATCAACGTTCCTTCATGGGCTCAAGGGGCTGAATGAATAAGCCCTAAATTGAGTAAAACTTTACACTAAAAATGAAACTGTGAAGACGAGTCAGGCATTAAAGCGTGAAAATGGAATGCCATTTTTTCCCTGAACCCCATATTGTGTATTATAAAGATGACGTTCTCTTCTGCCCCCTAAAATCCACACTAATGTCATTCTCAAGCGGCTTGGTGGCTGCAAGGTAGTTTTGCGCATTCATTATTTGTATTTCCAAAGCACGTTTTTATCTAACGCTACCTATTCCAACCAAGTCTGAGAAAGGTTTTTTCATCAAATTAAGTGTTTGACTCTCAGAAATAAATTAAAACGAGAATTAGGCGGCATTTTATCTGTTGCGTAGAAAATAAGGATACAGGCTGATAATTAATAATTTGCTGTTGTAGCATGCTGCTTCAATTAGTCTTTAATTTTATGCATGCTATCATGTGGAAATGGGAGTTTAATTGTATTGGTTAATACATCAGTCTCAGCAGAGATGCTGCGTGAAGGGCGGTGTGGAGGCTCCCTCCGGGCGTGCTAACGCGGCACGCTAACACGGCACTCTCTCGCACGGATTGCCAAAGCCACAGCGCGGACGCGCTCCGAGTGGCAGGACTAGCCGCGGCGACCACTTTTCCTCGCCCAGCTCCGCGGCTCCGAGAGTGCTTACGGAGGAGGGCGCGGCCAGGGAAAGGGGGTCTTGGGATTTGAGGATGTCGGCGTTTAGCACCCCGTGGGGATCAGAAATCCCCTGCCCCCTCTTCCCGGCCCGCCGTAAATAGGTTCTAGACTGGGCCCTGGGGCCAGATCGATGTGGTTTACTCGCCCTGCGTTTCTGTCCACTCCAGATGAAACGGCACAATAATCGGCGGGATTGAATGACATCGGCCGGCCGAACTGGGGCCATTTGGATCACAACAACATATTGTGCAACCTGATTTAAGTGGCCATTTGCGGTGGCCTATTGGTAGTTAGGCGGCATTAGTCCTCTAGCCTGAAACTCAACCTGTGAGCAAGAGATATTGGTATATACTTCAATCCGATGGCGTTCAGAAGGGGGCGGGTGAACAGAACATTTCTTTAGAGGAAGCATCTGCTGATGCTGTAGACTTGTTTAGAATGTACCTCTTTGAGTGCTTTATAAATGTACATGGCTCTGCCCTGCCCTGTGTTTGCTCATTGCTGTCGAGGACTATCACACAGCGAAATGAAAGGCTTGTGCCTGGGTCTTTCGAAAGGGAAGTCTGCGGGGTTTTTTTTCCAAAAAAAACGGCAGTTCTGTAGTCGCTGTGTGTGGTCTGAGTGATCCCTCACTATCCCCCCACACAAGGTCAACGCTGCGCGTTCCACTGATGCGGTCCATTTCTAATTTGAATGCTGTCTCTTTAATGAAGTTCGTTTCCTCTTACCATTCCCATTAATAGATTAATAATCACCAAAGTAGAGCATTGGTGTCATTTTTGACAAAAAAAAAACAGAACTATATATATATATATATATGCACACATACCGTACACATTAAGAGTGCAGAAATAATTCCCAATGCTAATTACTCTATTACTAATGGACAAGTCAGACAAGAACAAAGCCTCACGAGTGGCTAGAACAAACAATGTACACTTCAAATTAAGGGCACTAATAAAATGTTAATTAAAATAGCTTTTTTACAAACGATCTCCTTGATAATCATGATCTAAGGTTTAATTAGCGGCGAACAAAATCCTTCTGCATTAACCTTCAATGCGTCCAGACTAAGATTTGCGAGATGGCGACACAATCAGTTGTCTGCCCTACTGTCGCCGGTAATTAAATTATTATCTCGCCAGGGTGATAATTAAGAAGTGTAGAGGTGGAAAGAATAAAGAATGCCTTATTTGGTAATGACTAAAGAGATGTCAGCTAATGAACAGGGCTGTTTGTAAATATATATATATATATATATATATATATATATAATTTTGTATTTATCTACATGAACATGTATTAAATGTGTGTAGGAAATAATGCTGTAGGGAGGAATTGTATCTGACTGATGCGGTTCCAGATTCCAGGTTTAACTTCAAAAGCTGAGATCAGGTTGAATTTACCAGCAGAAACAGGAGGGCTTGAACAGTACTGACCTCTGGACCACGATGGTTAAGGGTTGAGAAGAAAATGAATAAAGCATTAGAAGAAAATGGCCTCGGACACCAAATGTGAATATTTTCACAGTGCTTAGCAATTTTTAAGAGCAGGTCATTGATAGGTCTTAGATGGAGACAAAGGAGCCAATCTCAGCAGTGCGTATGGTGAACTCACATTGTTCAGATTCTCTGCGGCCAAGGCATTTTAATGGGACTGAATGTGCACATGGGGCAGTGTTAAACATTTTAAACTAGCATCCATTAACCATTAACACTCATCAAGGATTAAAATGCCTGTCAATGTGATTATTGTGATTATTGGTGGAAATGTGATTTATTGGTCTAAATACAGTTTGTGGTTCCACTTAATAGCCATCAAGGAAGTGTAACAAACATCTTGGGCAGATGTCCTCATTATCAATGACTCCCGCGTATGTTAACCTTTCTTATCTAATGCAAAACGTTTTTGTCTGGGGTGAGAGGCGTAGCCTTCCTCCAGGAAAGCAGCCATTGACATGTGCTGTAATCTCAGTGCCAAATCAGAGCAGTACAAGTTGGGAAACACGACAACCCATTTTTTTTTTTTTTTGCTACGGTAAACACCTGCATCTTGTCAAAATGGCTGAGGGTAGCGCCTGATTTATTTTTTACTTGTTTAAAAGGTTTTTTTTTCTTTAATGGTTTTTTTTTTCTTTCCCATACATGCACGCCATCTATCTCAACATCTGATCTGGTGTGTTTTGATTTACAACTGATGTGTATTTCTTACCTTTTGCCATTTTATTTCTTCCTACTCATATTCTCCGCCCTCATGTTCTTTACAAATGTGAAGGATGTTGACTGCAGGAAGCCTTTGAACTCCCTTTCCCGATGTGGGTCAGAGATCCGTCATATGCAGATTTTTTACACTCTTTCATCTGAAATTGCAAAGTTAAAAATCCCCCGACACATGTATAATTTCTTCCACCCTAAAACATTGAAATATTTATGCATTAACATATCCTCAGAAAAAATAAAAAATAAATAACATAACCGGAAGATTTTTAAAGGAAGAATTTGATGTTGTCGTGATGTGTGGCCTCCCTAATGACTCCATTTTGAACACTCATGCCTGACTGAGTGTTTAATGTAGAATTTGGGGGGGGGGGGGGGTCAGGGCGTTAAAGGCAACACTCACTCAGTCTGGATGACCCATAGAGCTGTGCTCTGAAAGAGAATGTGTGCTGCCTTTGAGAGCTCAGGCAGCTCACAGAGCCCTTTGTGTAAAATAACATTTCTATTGAAAGGCAATTACCGGTAACATTATTTTGGTGCCTACGTAATTAAATGCATCTCTGTTTTCTCTTCCTCTCTCTCTCTCTTTCAGACGGAGAATTATTCCATTGACTCCAGTTATGTAAACAGCAGAGCACACCTTATTAAAAGGTATGTCTTGATTAGAAAATTAGGATAATTCCTTCTCGCCCATTGTGATGCGTACTTCTTCTTGTATGTAATTTCAAAGTCAGCAAACAGGTGAACCCATACATAATGCAGAAGCCGTACTGTAAAATCAGAATAGGAAAAGCCTGATACCATAGTCACAACTTGTGAGTAAATATCATCTTAAAAACTCATTAAGTGCTAATTAACAGCACCATTTTTAAAGTACAATTTTTACAAATATGCTGTCAATTCTTGTTTAGCAAACACTTTATTTGCTCTCCTTTATTTTGTGCAAAGTTTGATTTTTTTTCTATTAACACAAACATTACTGATGATGAATAATTTTTTCTAAATGGTCAAAAATACACAAGTAGTAATTAGATTTTGAAGTCAAGGTCTTTTAGTATTTGAATGTATATATTTACATTGAAACACACACAGTAGTATACAGATAACAGGGAAGTGCACGCTACAACAGGTAGTAATTAAGTTAAGGCTATTTCCCCACTCAGGAATAAAACAATAAACAAAAGCTTTCTTTGAGTTGGGGAGGAAGGAGCAGGGGGTGGGGTGGGTGGTGTGGGTGGTGTTTTCAGTGAGGTCCCTTACAAACCTGCCCCCGCACCACCTGAAGGGCTTTGCAGCAAAAGCCACACCAGGTCTCTAATTTGCCTTTTAGCTGCACCTACAGGGCATTCTGGCCTGCGTTTGTGTGAGGCAGTCCTGTTTTTTATTTTTTCTGGTTTGTTTTTTAGATTATTTTTTATCCATTATTGCAATTTTCCCTCCAAAAAGATTCCCTGTGATAATGTAAACAATGAGCATTCAAGTGCAGACGCTGCAGTTCTCTACAAAGCAGCCCCCCCACCCCTCTCCCCATGGGTGCCCCAGGCCTGTGGTCTAGGACAGGTGCAATTACTGCGATATCATCACAGGTCCCTCAGCCTGAATGAAGCCGGAGAGCTGCAGAGGTGTGCGTGTGTGCGTGTATACCATCGGGACTGGAACGCGTTTCCATCGCGGAACGGCAGGGATCGCGGTCCTCTGTGCAGCCATTAATTGCTGTTACATCTTTATATCCGGTTTGGCCCAAACAGCCCAAACAACCCGAATGGATGCAAAGCTGTTCACTCCCAGTTTTTTTGTGCCTTTTTTTACACAGCGCTCCTCAGAGGCAGTGACTTGTGTCACTCTGCTTGGGGAAGCTGCCCGGGTTCTAGCCAAAAACGCTCGTGTTTCTGTCCTTGAAACAAACTTATCAATACTTCCCCCATGAGAAGAACTTAAAAAGGCTCTCATCTACCGTCAGACTAAGGGGAAATGCTAAAGAAAGAGTCCCATTGATTATAAAAGTCCTGAGTACAGTTCATGTTCCCTTCATCTCTCTCACAGAAGGGCTGTTCCCCACACAAACGGATCAGGTGTATTGCTCTTGGGTAAAGGGCAGAAAACCCCAAAAAAGAAATAGAGCAGACCCAACCCCCCTCCACCCAAACGAGCAATACTGGCACAGGTGATACAAAAACAGCATTGAACCGGATCTCAAGTGGACATAATCTGGTGCTCAGACCGGTCTGCCATTAATCAGATAGTACAGCCTTGTGCTAACACTTTGAGGGGAGAAGGACAAAGGAGGCAAAATAGTGAGAGAGAGAGAGAGAGAGAGAGAGACATAACATTAATTAACCGACCCCTCCCATCAATTCCAGCACGTCAACGTTCAAGGACTTGGAAGGGAATAGCCTGAAAGACAGTGGACATGAGGAGAGTGACCAGACAGACAGCGAGCACGACGTCCAGAGGGGCCTCTACGCCGACACAGCAGTCAACGACGTGCTCAACATGGGCGTGCCGCCGAACGGCTGCCAGCTCCCAGACCAAGGTGAGACAGCCACCTCAGAGACAGAGAGCTCCCTAACCTCAGCCACTGCACTGTAGGTCACCGCTGACAGAGAGCTCCCTGACCAAAGCTACTGCACTGTAGGTCACCGCTGACAGAGAGCTCCCTGACCAAAGCCACTGCACTGTAGGTCACCGCTGACAGCGAGCGCGACCGTACCATGTTACTAAATGAGCTCAGAAGGAGGGGAGTGTAACGTCTGTGGATCTGGCGCTTCACCTGTAGCTCACTGCCGAGATGAATGTGTCAGTGTCTTAGGCTGGGAACAAATCAAAATTTCAGCTACCCGCTAATCACACTCTACAGAACTGTATTCAATAGTATTTATCAGTATCAATGACTTTTTTTGCAGTTTTTTTCAACCTATAGCAAATTTTTATAGCAAATCTCCCGCCACCACAGAGAAAGAAAAATCAGAAAGTGCGACTTGACTACCCTATCCTATCTTAGTCACCCTTAAGCCACATATCTCTTTTCCAAAGAGTGGGGTACGCAGCTGACTTGAGAGGTTCGGCACTGATTGGAGGAGAGGCACGTTCCTCACGACGGTACTTCAAGCCTGCAGCCGTTTGGGAAGTCGGTAGGAGATGCTCGTAGACGAGCCCAGAGAAAGCCTGCCGATTTAACCCACACAGGACCGGGCGGGGCAATGCTAATCGTGATCCGCCGGCGTGCTTATGACATGAGCTGGATTCCAACCGGCGAACTGCAGCTAAAAGGGTTCAGTCTGTGCTCGGGCAAACGCCTTCTCTGACTGAGCCACTCACGATGCTGTGTTGCAAAAGTTTTGATTCGGTCCCAGATACAGGGGAGTCATACTTTAGCTAAGGGAAGTAATCCAAGATATCGTAGCAGGCCAAAATGCTTTGTTCTAGCAGGCGGTCTGTGAAAAAGAAGAAACTGTTTGATTGTTTTCTCTCCTCACTTTGCGCTCACAGAGATATTTGTCCTCAGTAATTTAAAACAACAGAACACCTTGAGCAGTAAATGGCGAAAAACTGTGTTTGTGTAGGAAGCAGATGACTTACTGAGCTGAGCCTCTCTCCCTTTGGTTTGGTTTAATCGCTTCTCCTCGACGCTGCCACTTGACTTAGCGCTTCAGTACGGCGTAGATGAAAGGGAAAATCCGGCGAACGTTTGGCGAAATGCGCCCGCCGCGAACGCGTCGCTTCTGTAGGAACGGGCAAGATGAGTGGGAAGTGAGTCGGCATCTAATAGGATGGGATTTTTCTTTACACGCTTTATAACCTGTCGTTGGCCCGTGGTTTGGCTTACCTCAGAAAACAGCCTGGTCTCCACATCTGCCTAATATTTTGCTCGTGTTTTCACTCTCCGGTTGCTCCTAGCCTTGATCAGGAGAACAACAAAAAAAAGTTTAGTGAGTGGAAGACAGGAGGCAGTGCCCACGACTGCAAGAACATGATTAACTGAATGAGAAACACAATTCACATGCTCGTGCTGAAAGGCGTCGCGATTGTCAGGCGGAGCAATTAGGCACTTGTTACCGCTGTGTGCTGTGCCTCTGTGGTTAGTTCAGTCTGCTAATTAACTGGTCATTTTTCCAGATGCACAGGTCTTTGAACGAGCGGTACCTTGCGAAACGGTAATGGCGATCGGCCTTGGCTTTCTACGCGCTGGGTGGTTCTGGGTAGATCTTGCAGCCAGAGCACGTGAAGTATCTAAGCCTGAAGTTAGGCAGCGACTCCCGTGCGCACCCCCATGTCTGGCAGGTGCCGGGAGGAAAAGGATGTGTGGAGGCCAAGGTTGCTTCCTGCGTCAGACCCTAATGAACAGTGATTAGCGAGTTCACTGGCCATTGGCTGTCGGCTGCAATTATTTCACAACCAAGGAAGTCCCAGTGTCTATAAAACACAAGCTGACAAACCCTTCAGTTTACGGATCTCATTAGGAACCGTTAGTAAAAAGGGCGGAAAGAGAAGTAGAAGGAATACCGCTAATGAGACAAGGCGTCCTTGGTTGATGAGCGCTCAGCGTGATCTCATTTATTTTAAGTGGGTTGACGCAATCGGCGGCGTGCGGCGAAGAAGCTGAACTGCGGCGGACCGAGGCGGTGAAGGAGCACGGCCTTGCTGTCCTCCTCCTAGACCAGGCGCTCAAGGAGCCATGCGCGTCCGACTACAGGAGCCAAAGGTTTCTCCTGCATTGCTTCGGATTTCCAACCCAGGGACGCAGAAAGCCGATCAGAAATAAGAGTAAAGGAGGTTCCTGTAACTGCCTTTGATGCCGTTCTGCGGCGAGGCTGAGAGCGGGCCTGTAACGAGGGGCTGCTGATAATTAGTAAATGAATTGACCGAAGATCTTCACTCATGCCAGGATATGATAACGCCTGAGACGGACATGTCAGTCCATTAAAAGCTCAATGGTCTAATTATGAAGTTTAAATGTAGGATGGGGCGGGAGAGCTGGAGTCAGCAGCTCTCTTTCTTCAGTCTCAGGCCTTTTTGTTAACCATTCCTTTTTTGTTAATCCTCAGGCCTTTTAATGAAAGGCTCTGCGTAATTATCAATAGAAGCCCCTTCAGAAATGCTGAAAATAAAACACATATGGTGTATTTGCACTGGACGTCAGAAAGGAGGTTCAAAAATTGGGGGGGACAAAAATAATTATCTTAGCTCATCCTTGAGCATGGGAGTAATTAGCACACAGTATAAGCATCATTCGTCACCAGAGAATGTAAAGTAATAAACACAAACCTGACCGCGTGACAAAACGCAAATGCGCGTGCATGTTCTTACACACATGCACACATACACACACACGCTCACAGTACTCAGCTTGGTCTTTTGGGAAAACTTTAGAACTGTAGTTTGTCTCTCTGGGTGCTGCAAGAGAGTTAAACAGAGCAATTGCCAAAGGACACAAATACAAGCACTTGTTACAAAGCCTTTCCTTTTGTTTATTTTTTGTTTTCATGTGGAAGGAAACAGACATGAAACAGGAAGATAAAAATTCCCCTCCCTTGTTCCCAGGCCGTCTTTACAGTGTAAATGTTTGCTATTCTCACAGCACCCCGTAAAGGTGGTGCTTGAACAGAGGACAAATCATTGCAAAAATCCCCCCCGACCCCCCCCACCCCTCCATTCTCATTGAGACTGGGAACCCACATTGAACCAAAAAACATTCGTCTAAGCTCTACCTTTT
Organism: Hiodon alosoides; assembly: GCA_025775065.1. NCBI lineage: Eukaryota > Metazoa > Chordata > Actinopteri > Hiodontiformes > Hiodontidae > Hiodon > Hiodon alosoides. The sequence goes on along the minus strand of JAOYSI010000005.1, from coordinate 2,266,653 downwards.
TTACACAATAAGCCCACTTCCCCCCAACGGGCTTCCTTTTACTACTTTAATTCTATTACCGCAACTTTGTCTATTTCCTGCAGGTTTCACACAATCCCCAAACGGCGCTCTGCCACACAGCGTCCCGTCCACCTGCCAGCGCTGGCCTCACGCGGAAGCTGGGTTTCAGTCAGTGTTCTTTTCTGAGTGCGCGGTGACCTTTTGACCCTGCACGGGGCCTGCGGCGCGGCTAAGAGAAGGCCGAGGCATTGTGGAGACTGACAGGCTCGTCATTCTGACTGGCAGGGCTCATTCAGACACACAACGCAGATGTCACCCTGGCACCGCATCCTCCATGCTCACTTTTCATTTGCTGCCACTACGTCAGATGACTGTAAATACGTTTTCTAATAATGATCATTATAATAATCGCTGACCCTCAACTTTTTGGGTTTTTGTAAGAAACTGCAGTAGTGTTACGGGCTTAGCGCTGTAGCTCTTTTGAAGGCTATCATAGTCCGTAAAGCAGATTTTTAGGCTAATGTGTCACTGCCTACCATTCCTCTTTGTTCGTGGATCTACTCGACTACTGGCTGAGATTATGGCTGGTGCGCAGAGATAGCGGGGCTTAGATTCAGCCCCCTCGGCATAAGAACCGCTGCGGACGCTAGGAAAAAAAGGTACCTCCAAGCCCCGTGTGACAGTGATTTTGAGCTCTCGCGACAGCACTCTGCCGGTGAACCATCTGCTGAGTCACCTGTTGACCTCCTGTGTCACAGGCTGGCGGACACCGCAGGGTGCGGCTCGATCTGTACATCTCGCCGTACCCCTACCTGCCTCCTCCCTATCCTCACCTCCAGGGGGCGATCCCCCCGAATCCCCGCCCCGTCTGAATATCAAAACGTGCGGGTTTCACAGACTTTACTCATGCCAAACACGGAAGCGGCAAAAGGGAATTATGAGTTAGTGCTGTAGAATTGCCCTAGATTCAATATGGGAACATTGGTTTCGGTCCTCTGATCTGCTAATAAAAGTGCTGACAGGTGTCAAACTCGGGATAGGACAGCAACAGGAAGCAAGTTGCACTGACAACCTTTGAGAGAGCGGAGTGGGGAGTCTGGTAAATACTTTTGAGGAAAGACATTAAAAAGGGAAGAAGAGGGAGGGTATTTTCTGACAGGTAACTGATTTTACCCTTTGCTAGATATCTTGAAAGTGCATCACAGGATATGACTGGTATTTCTGAAATAAACTGAAGCACACCGTTGAATTAAACATCAAACTAATTTTCAGAGCTTCTGCTAAAATAAACAATTCTTGCCATCTTCTAACCTTTTTAATTAAAAGCCGGGCATTGGGATCATCTATTTTTATTTTTATTTGCTTATTCAGATATAAAACCTATTCTAACAGAACAACAAAGGCAGAATAGCTTGAAGACAACATGTATAAAGTATGCCTGCAGATAAACATAAAAACAATATGAATTAGTTGGGCTTAATCACTCTCTAGGAAATTAACTGAAAGTGATAAGCAGAGAAAGATAAGTAGGTAAATTGCTTAATTAAGTTCTCACATTTCGAAGTACCTTGCAGATGGATCGCATGAGCACTCAGGGGGTGAATATTTTTTTTGTTAAATTAAATTGCAGTTGTTTTCCTATTTCTTGAAAGAATTTGAGATCATATTCTGGTTTTTCAGTGGATTTGTTGGAGAGCGAACAGTCCCCCCCCATACAGCCCCGCCCTGCCCCGTGCCGTGAAAATGCTGATATTCAGGATTTGACTGCTCCACTGTAAGCTGGGGTCAGAGAGACGGCGACAAATGCGGGTGGGTGTTTTATTAAAAACCTTTCTCCAGTCGGATTTATTTCAACAATATTGGCATTTGCTGCCAGGTTAGGGCAGTGGTTTTCTGGCTTTAATAGAGATGTTCTAGGGCTCGGCTTATTATCCGTGGGTTTTATCCATTTATTTATTATACCTTTACTTATGTACATTCCATTTTGTGTGACATTAGTACTCCAGTCAGTATCATCCTGCTTTTTAGGATTCCTTTTTACTCTCAGTTAAAAAAGTTAATACCCCACAGGCTACTCTATCTAGTTTATTCCGCCATACACGCCTCAGGGTGTCTTTGGGGAATGACGCTAATAAGCCGCAAGCAGACTCATCCAGTCTTTTTGGACGCTTAAGGACTACAAAAGCCCCTCTCTACCCTCACCCCGGCCCTCTGACCACGGATGTGTCCGATGATCACATGACATTACAGCAGGCGTTGTCGCTAGGCCACGTTGCCAAGCCCCCCTCGAATACACAGGATGCGTTTAATCGCCTGGAGAGGGGGACTCCTCATCTGCACTGCACTTATTACCGATGCCGTGTGGGCCCCGATCCGGAGGGAAGGACATACGAATGCTTCGTTACGAATGTTTCTGGACCAGCGCGGAGGCTGATGTATCCCGCTGAAGGAGCTCATTTCCTGACAATCTCTGCTTGCAGTTTGGGGGAGGAAAGAATGCTGCGGATTTCCATTCCTTATTCATGAATCCATTTCATCACGGTGTGTTAATAATTCCCTCTGAAATCTAGTGAATTGAAATTGTTTGTAAAACATATATATATATATCTGTACAGCTTGTGCCGGGTGGGAATACTCTGGTATTAAGCCCATCCTGAACCTAAGAAGTTGAAAGATGATAATAATAGAGGTGGTTTTGAGAGACAGAGGGAGGGAGAGAGAGAGAGAGAGAGAGAGAGAGAGAGAGAGAGAGAGAGAGAGAGAGAGAGAGAGAGAGAGAGAGAGAGAGAGAAGGAACGAAGACAATAAACTAAAACAAATGGAAAATGAGTGAGTTGGATTCATCTGAGCTCTTCTGGATATATGTTGCCTGTGGGTTGGGGGGGTTTAAAGGGTTAATGAGAGGGGGGGGGGGGGATTATCATTCTTTGAGCAGATTGTAATCTGAGTGGCCTGGTGCCTGCCTGCCTGCCAGGCTGATGTGGTTCTGATTGACCCGAGCATTAGGCAGGGTGTCTCCTGCATGCTGGGCAGGCAGAGGGCATTCCTGTACCCCATCGCCCCGGCCACATCTGTCACAGTCCCCCCGGTGAATGGTTCTTAGGGGGTGGCCTCGTTCTGTTCCGACGCCGTCTGGCATTTACAAAGACCCGAAACCAAAAGAGTCACAGGACTCCAGACACCTGAGGCTAAAGACTCCCAAGTTGTACATCGGGAGGTCTGGAGGTTAACGTAGCGGCAGCCTGGTGCCTGACCCATTTGTGCTTTAATTGTGCGATAAATTAATGGATAGCTGAGTCTGTGTCTTCCTGGCCGGATAGTTCTTGGCTCCAGTCCACGTACTGTCAGCTCTTATAAGACACTCCCTTTCCCTGGAGGGTATCTCCCTGCCCAAGAAGTTTTTCCCAGCGTTGGCATGCACGGCAGTGATCAGGACATCATCAGGAAAAAGACAAAACAATAGGGCAGATCATTGGCTTGCGTGAATTCACAGATGCGGTCCGGATGGGACGATCTCTTGCTGTCGGAGAGACCAAACATACACCAGAACTGAGTCGATTTGGACTCGGAATACCAAGAACCTCCCCCTGACCCCCACCATGTGGAGCAGGTCAGCATGTTAAGCCTAGTCCAGTATGGCCAGAGCCCCACTCCTACCACTCAGGTCCCCGGGTGACGGAGATCCTCCCAGGCCTGAAGCAGCGGTCCCAAAGCAAGGCGCAGTGAAACTGCAATAACTCCACGGGGCTTTCTTGTCTCGGAACACGCTGCCTGTCGCAATTACAGCTCTGCCCTTAGCTCTGCTGAAAGCCACGAAAACAACGCTGCTAACACAAAAAAAACACCATTGTTTTGTGATTGTTTGACTTTGATATAATGGGAGTGGTGCACCGCGCACGTATGGGTATGTGTGTGTAGTCAGTCGGCATTGAAAAGAGCACGGCTCTCCTGAGCTTGATGCTTCTTGGCAATATGCAATTGCTCTTTCTCTGAAGGGGAAGATTAAGCGAAACCGTTGCACTGTTTAAGGAGAATCAGCTGTCTCCTGACAATTACGCTGTAGCCAGCAGTCCTCCATACACAACGCTAGGAGACATTTATCACTGCGGCAGAGGAGAGAGGAGAGAGCAGTGGCTCCGATGCCGTGGCAACGCGTGCCGCCTCTCCTCGCAAGCGGGGCGGACCTTGAAAAGGCGCGGATCTGGATTCGCTGCGTTCGCAGGGTGGTCGCCCCGCCAACCCCCTGAAGTGCGCTACGGGCCATTGAGATGCGCTGCATCACGGCTGAGCCGCACAGCCTCTGTGTGCTGTAATTAAGGCCACAACAAAAGGTTACTACCATGGGCAGTTGGCATTTCCATATCCTGCTGCGCTCATGTATATTCAGTTGAAATGATTTATTTCTTTAACATTAAGCCATTCTGAACACACTTCTCGTACAGGAACAGTGTGGGCACTCGAGGTGCCAACCGCTGCCCCTTCCCCACCCGTGGCAGTCCCATCCGATGGTCAAAGCGTAACATTTCTCTAATGTTTTGGTAGCATTGCGGACAATGGCGCAACTGAGCGGTTAGCAGGGTGTCGCACCCTTCTCTTGTGTCGTCATCCATGCTCCCTGATGGACACGGGCAGGCTTTCAGCCTTTCAGATTCACCATCTTTATAGGCCCTCGCCATGAGACGGACTCCACCGCACATGGTCAACCAAGCCTTCAAGGATTATCATTCTTTGATAAAAGACGGGAGGGGGGTGGAGGGGATTTATGGACAAACTTGTCTGCGCCTTCAGAGACCTGCTAGTCTCTGGACACCCCTGACACCAGTCCTGATGGGACCCCCCCCCCCCTCCAAGACCCCTCCTGAAAAACCTTCATGTGCTAATGCATTCCTTAGTCACAGCAGAACATTTTGTCCACGATTTCTGCTTTCTCGCTCAAACAGGGTGCACACTATTCTGTCAACTGAGCCAGTATCCACCCCCCCTTGCCCGCGCCTCTCGTCCATTTGTTATGGAAAGTATGGAATTCAACTGCTTCATCCTCTGGGCAGCCAATTAACCTTTATGATTCCCGGCCCTTCCCCCACAACCATTTAAAAAAGAAGGATAAAAAGTAATGGAAGAGGTTGGTTGTTAAGTTTAATGGCAGAGAGAAGAATGTTTTTGGTTTATTTTTAATGATGAAGCCGTTTGCATGCAGTGGATGATGGGAGGCTGAATTGCGGGTAGAGATCAGGGGTACAATGGAGCTGAAAGGCAAGAAAAACAATCGCCCCAAAACATAACAGAGCCAATGCTGATTTGTCTCTTCAAGGCTATAAATGTTGCAGAAAAGCATGTTGCATTTCAGCACAATCTTTACTCTTACCGGGCAAACATCTCCCTCGCTGTGTCTTCTCAGCTAGTAATTGTATCACCCGACATCCTCAACAACATTTTCTGATTTAAAATGCTCACAGTGAAAACCCTTTTGTCTATATGATTTGTTTTTCCTAGAGGAGGTCTGCTCCCCAGCCCTCACTAACCTGTTGTTTATAAACCTCTGTGTTCAGCTGTCTTTTATTGACACACGCTTCATGAATCCTACGATAGCTTGCAGTGGGGGCCGCTGGGTGCCAAGATAAGCACCCCCTTGGGAGGTACTGCCTCAAATGAGACGCGGAGGGGTGGCTAGCAGGGGGCGGCGGGGCGGAGGAGGGCTGTGCGCGTAGTGTCCTGGCCCCTCCCTTTTCACCTCCCAGAGAGGTGCTCTGCCTTCCTCCCCTGCAACAGTTAAGAACATTTAATGTCACGGCCCAGCATGCACCCGGGGGTGGGCACAAGGCCCTCGGGAAATCGAATTACTGTGAGCCGCTTGCCGCCCACGCTGTGCTCAGGTGTGTCCCCACCCATCACAGTCAAAAATCGTAAAAGATGCGTGCGCAGATTCGTCTTTTTAAACTTTGCCCGTTATCCTGTGTTGTCTGCGAGGGCCAGACGTTGTCTGTTGCGGAAGATTGACGTGGTGGTAGAATAGAATGTGCTTGTGGTAAAAAAGCAAGCGCACATCGAGGCTAAGACGCCGAGAGATGATAACAGGGAAACCGTTTTACTTGAAAACTTCGATTAGGCGTCACCAGCGCTTGTAACGGGCACAGAAACAACAAGCAGCTTCCTCCTGACTGATTCCCTGATCAGCATGGCTGTGATGCCCCAACCAAACAGAGTGGCATGCCAGGCGCCGGACAGAGCGGAACCACTCTCTCCAGGGGCACTGCGGCTAAACCGCTTCGGCTCGCACGGGCAGCCTCCTGCAGTTCGTCATCCTACATTGTCCTACTTCCATAGATTGTTAAAGAGGCAGGAAAGAGAAAATAAAGACCAGGGTGAAATGGGATGGGGGGGAATGAGACTGGTTTAGCTGCTGGATGAAACTGAATATAAAACACACAGGCTAGTCTGATACGTTATGTGCATGCCTGAAGGAGAGGGCGCTTTACATTAATTATGTAATGTCTGCTGTGTGCAGGCAGGCAGCGTCTCCTAAGACGATCGATGCAGAGCATTTAGGTCCCAGATTTTGAAGGAAGGCACATCGGTTTGTTCATTACCGGGGTATTTCAAAGTGTTTTTACACAAGGGTGAAAGGAAGCTGGAAAGAAAGATGGTGTTAAGACTTTACAACAAGAAAACGTGTGGCAGTGAGCTGACCCAAGGCCTGTTAATGTCCGCCGCATCCGTTTTGATGCATGGACCTTTCCAGAGTCAGAATGATTCCTGTGCGGTTGCTCTCAGCTTTCTGAAATCTCCCCTGACTCCATACAGATTTGCGGGACAAAGCTTGCCTAGGTGACTTTAGACAAGGGTTCTCTGTCGAGCTTCCGTTTTGGCAGTTTAACCCTCCTTTTTTGCTTTATTCTGTCTGGATACACACTGTTCCACCTGTGAACGTTGAGAAGGATTCTTAGATCACCTATTATTTTTGGGTTGACCCCTCTTCTCCAGGAGGACAGGGAGGGCGTGTATCTGAAAGCTAAGAACTAACTTATAGATGATTAGTTGAGATTGCCCCGGTCATTAATAACCAAGCATTAATCTAGGTTTTTTTTACAACTAGGTTAGAAATCAGCAATAGTGTATGTTCCCTGAATTAATGTTGAGACAATGGCTAATGTTGAAGCTAAAATAAGACACCTGCACACACCATTTCATACGCGTTGGCATTTTCCTGGAAATATTCACATTTGCAAGTTCTGACGCTTGTTTTAAAAATAAACAAATTCCCCACAGAGCAAACATATCATAATCCTGTTTCAATAAAGCTAGATTTCAAATGCAAACAAGTGTCTTCTGGGACATGCTACTCAGAAATAAGCTCATCCGATGCGGCCAATGAACACGCTTCTCCCCAGAGTGAACAGCCCCGCCCCCTTCTACATCCCAAAGCCTGGATCTTTTCCATGCAGATGCAATTTGCCGTCCTCTAGGTTTTCCCCTTGCTCTAGGTTTTAGGAGCGAATTAACCAGAGCACAGCATCCTTCACAGTGTATTTAAGATTTCCTCAAATGCAAGAAGCAGACCCCTGGCTGTCTGTTAATCTGCTTGTATAAACTTCGGATCCTCAGTTTGTATGCAGACGCGCGCGCGTGTGTGTGTTGCAACTATCATTTTCACAGTGGGGAGATCGGGCCAGGTTAATTTTGGGATTGCTATCGTTGTTACCTTCGTACGTAGTGTGGATGAGTAAGTGGCACTGCCTCCACACCTCCAACGCATGGCTCCGGCTCAAAACACACTGCCGCTAGGGGTTCGGCAGGAAGCCAGGCATCCCAGGGCCTCTGCACTCAGAATACACTTTCAGAACCCTCAACTTGCTTTGGTGACCTGCAGTTACATTTTGTTGATGGTAAAAAAATAAATAAATTCATTTTGGATTTGGCGTGGACAGCTGCCTTTGAGTCAAATAAAATGAGCAGACGGGCACTGAGATCAGCTCACCGGGACATGCCATCAAGACAACATGCTGTGCTCATTACCAGAACACTGACAGCTCATTGGCTGGTCCATCTTCTGCTGAATCTCCATTCTCTACGATGACAATTTGATTCATAAGGTAGCATCACATGTGTTTCTTGTCCCTCCCCCCCCCCCAACACCCATTTCTTCCTGGTTCAGTTAGACAGCTGTTAAGCAGATGCCGCATTGTAAGTCAATACCAGTTAGAAATTTATTCTGTAATAGGGACCCTGCTACGTAATGGTTGGGGGTAGTGGGGTGAGGAATGTACACTAAATTTGCCTTGATTTATTGTTGGCTTTATACTAATTAATGACCTGATTCTAGAATAGAGAGTTTGCAGGGGTGTTAACCAGAGATATAAGGTAGCCAGTCGGTTTCTATTATATTTCAAATAGCCTCAGGCATTTCCCTATTGAAGTGACTAGCTGCCAGACACAGTCACCACTGCTCATGAGTCTCGATCGTGAATCATTTCCGGATAAATTGACTGATACTAATGCTAAGAAATGGAAGCAGCCAGAAAGAACACTTGATTTAGCATCCATAAGACATCTTTCATGAGGCTTCTGGGTTACTGTCTGTTCCTCAATAATTAATATCTGACTGTCAGGAGGCATAGAAGTCAGCTGGGTCAACTGTGAACATGATTTTTTTTTTTTTTTTCTTGATCTTGGCTAAAAAAAGACGTACGTTTGAAGCAAACAAAACAGTGAAGGAGCAGAGGGAGGTAGAGGGTATGAAGGAGACTGAGAAAGAGGGTAGATAAAGGGGGACGAAGGGGATGGAGGTGTCTGAGGAAGAGGAGAGTAAAATGGGCAGGTGGTGGGGATGGAGGTGTCTGAGGAAGGGAGAGTAAAAAAGGCAGGTGGTGGGGATGGGGGTGTCTGAGGAAGAGGAGAGTAAAAGGGGCAGGTGGTGGGGGTGGAGGTGTCTGAGGAAGTGGAGAGTACAAGAGGCAGGTGGTGGGGGTGGAGGTGTCTGAGGAAGAGGAGAGTAAAATGGGCAGGTGGTGGGAATGGAGGTGTCTGAGGAAGGGAGAGTAAAAAAGGCAGGTAGTGGGGGTGGAGGTGTCTGAGGAAGTGGAGAGTAAAAGAGGCAGGTGGTGGGGGTGGAGGTGTCTGAGGATGGGGAGAATAAAAAAGGGCAGGTGGTGGGGTTGGAGGTGTCTGAGGAAGAGGAGAGTAAAAGAGGCAGGTGGTGGGGGTGGAGGTGTCTGAGGAAATAGTGAAAGAACGTAAGTGAGCATAGGAGCAGAGGTGGGGCGACTCGCTAACACACGCTGTGGAGGGATTGATGGTTTCTCCCGTCCTGTGAGAGTGCTTCTCCACCGCTTGTAAAAACAAGACCATCACACTCCATCTTGCGGTCCCGCAGGACCCAGTGCTCAGGGCTGATTTATGTCGGAGACTCAGAATTGCCTGGCAGGGATGGCAGCGGCGTTTGCACGCTCCCTGGTGGGTTTCGGCGTCGGCCAGCGCGGCCCAGGAAGAAAGGGCATAGAGATGGGCCCTCTGTCCGCATAGAGACTGAGAGCCCTGGTTTCCTCACTGGCCCCCAGAGCTTGAACACAGCGTGGCCGTTCATACAGTCCCTTTCATCTTTATGGCAAAGATAAACTAGTGTTGTGGACAACTATAAAATCAGCTTTTGTGTAGCACTGATTAGGCTGAAATATGTATTTTTTTCAATTTACATGGAGGGCAATTAGTAAACTACAATCCGAATGGCACACGACGGGAGCTGCAGCCTGCGACCAGCAGGGGGAAAAATATCTACATCAGAATTAAAGCTTCTAGATCTGTCTGAAACTGCCTTTTGGGGGTGAATGAGACTTACAGCTGCCAGTCCTTAGAGATGTTAATGGATTAACGCAGCATTCATTTCTGGCCCCTTCAGTGCCTGGCTCTTTCGCCTCCCATCCAGCCGAACGAGGAAACGGCTACGCAAAACCCTTGGCCGCATTGTCCACTCTCTGGGTCCCTGAGCCGATTACAGGAACACGAGGCTGGCTTCAAATACAGATGCCAGAGCAGGGCGAGCACCCGCACAAACAAACCCGAAACCTCAGATCCTAAAACTGAACCAAAGCGTGGAACTCATATATTTTAACGAAAAGAGATGCCTCAGAGAAAAGTTAGCAGATAAAATCGATTTCGATCTGTAAAAAAAATACAGATTTAAACACTTTGTTGCGGTTTTTTGATAGTTCTATGCATTTTTGTTTGCTTATTATTCAAGGTTTTATCTCCCTGCGTGTTTCAATTCTGCACCTCCATCGTAAAATAATGAAATGCTAAGAGAAGGCCCATATTGGATCGCCCTCCCTCGTCCACGATTCAGTTACTTCCCGAAACCTGAATAACAAACCGATGGAGGCATGTTACAAACAGATTACAAATATATTAATCTATTAATATATTATATTCTTACAAATATAAGAAGAATATGCAGTCAATCTAGATTTTTCAGAAATCTAAAATTAAGCATCCAAAAAAATAATAATAATTATACTCAAAACACCTACCCACGATGACATGATTCTGCAGTATTTTGTTCATTTTGAGTGCTTTTCTTTTTTCTAGGGCAAGTAGAATTAAGAGACATTTTTTATACCCTGGAAGTTTTCAAAACCCCAGCTCAGATGCTAATTAGAGATAACAATTGTGTTAAATGGTGTGTCTACTCTCGTTTTATGCAGTCAAAAAGCAATGGCAGTTTGCCTCGCGCTAAACTGGATTTGTTCTACTGAGACTGACTGGTGTATTTTTAAACCCTGAAGCAAACCTCTGTGCTCTTCAGCAATTTTGTGTCCCTATTTGGCCCCGTAGTTTGCTCACAACACTTCTATAACTAAAGTGCACTCTAATAATAATGAATTAAATAAACAGGTGTAGGAAATTGCTGGGCTTCCCAGATGGTAATACTTCACAGCACCTAGGCACACCCTACATCTAAAGGCCTTCACAGCACCTAGGCACACCCTACATCTAAAGGCCTTCACAGCACCTAGGCACACCCTACATCTAAAGGCCTTCA